>CALYLW010000031.1:1847255-1947255 GCA_944989445.1 Ampullaceana balthica
CTGGTCTCACTAGCCACACTAAAAGACTGGTCTCACTAGCCACACTAAAAGACTGGTCTCACTAGTCACACTAAAAGACTGGTCTCACTAGCCACACTAAAAGACTGGTCTCACTAGTCACACTAAAAGACTGGTCTCACTAGCCACACTAAAAGACTGGTCTCACTAGCCACACTAAAAGACTGGTCTCACTAGTCACACTAAAAGACTGGTCTCACTAGTCACACTAAAAGACTGGTCTCACTAGTCACACTAAAAGACTGGTCTCACTAGTCACACTAAAAGACTGGTCTCACTAGCCACACTAAAAGACTGGTCTCACTAGTCACACTAAAAGACTGGTCTCACTAGCCACACTAAAAGACTGGTCTCACTAGTCACACTAAAAGACTGGTCTCACTAGTCACACTAAAAGACTGGTCTCACTAGTCACACTAAAAGACTGGTCTCACTAGTCACACTAAAAGACTGGTCTCACTAGTCACACTAAAAGACTGGTCTCACTAGTCACACTAAAAGACTGGTCTCACTAGTCACACTAAAAGACTGGTCTCACTAGTCACACTAAAAGACTGGTCTCACTAGTCACACTAAAAGACTGGTCTCACTAGTCACACTAAAAGACTGGTCTCACTAGCCACACTAAAAGACTGGTCTCACTAGTCACACTAAAAGACTGGTCTCACTAGTCACACTAAAAGACTGGTCTCACTAGTCACACTAAAAGACTGGTCTCACTAGTCACACTAAAAGACTGGTCTCACTAGTCACACTAAAAGACTGGTCTCACTAGTCACACTAAAAGACTGGTCTCACTAGTCACACTAAAAGACTGGTCTCACTAGCCACACTAAAAGACTGGTCTCACTAGCCACACTAAAAGACTGGTCTCACTAGTCACACTAAAAGACTGGTCTCACTAGTCACACTAAAAGACTGGTCTCACTAGTCACACTAAAAGACTGGTCTCACTAGTCACACTAAAAGACTGGTCTCACTAGCCACACTAAAAGACTGGTCTCACTAGTCACACTAAAAGACTGGTCTCACTAGCCACACTAAAAGACTGGTCTCACTAGTCACACTAAAAGACTGGTCTCACTAGTCACACTAAAAGACTGGTCTCACTAGTCACACTAAAAGACTGGTCTCACTAGTCACACTAAAAGACTGGTCTCACTAGCCACACTAAAAGACTGGTCTCACTAGTCACACTAAAAGACTGGTCTCACTAGTCACACTAAAAGACTGGTCTCACTAGCCACACTAAAAGACTGGTCTCACTAGTCACACTAAAAGACTGGTCTCACTAGCCACACTAAAAGACTGGTCTCACTAGTCACACTAAAAGACTGGTCTCACTAGCCACACTAAAAGACTGGTCTCACTAGTCACACTAAAAGACTGGTCTCACTAGCCACACTAAAAGACTGGTCTCACTAGCCACACTAAAAGACTGGTCTCACTAGTCACACTAAAAGACTGGTCTCACTAGCCACACTAAAAGACTGGTCTCACTAGTCACACTAAAAGACTGGTCTCACTAGTCACACTAAAAGACTGGTCTCACTAGCCACACTAAAAGACTGGTCTCACTAGTCACACTAAAAGACTGGTCTCACTAGTCACACTAAAAGACTGGTCTCACTAGTCACACTAAAAGACTGGTCTCACTAGTCACACTAAAAGACTGGTCTCACTAGTCACACTAAAAGACTGGTCTCACTAGTCACACTAAAAGACTGGTCTCACTAGTCACACTAAAAGACTGGTCTCACTAGTCACACTAAAAGACTGGTCTCACTAGTCACACTAAAAGACTGGTCTCACTAGTCACACTAAAAGACTGGTCTCACTAGTCACACTAAAAGACTGGTCTCACTAGTCACACTAAAAGACTGGTCTCACTAGTCACACTAAAAGACTGGTCTCACTAGCCACACTAAAAGACTGGTCTCACTAGTCACACTAAAAGACTGGTCTCACTAGTCACACTAAAAGACTGGTCTCACTAGTCACACTAAAAGACTGGTCTCACTAGCCACACTAAAAGACTGGTCTCACTAGTCACACTAAAAGACTGGTCTCACTAGTCACACTAAAAGACTGGTCTCACTAGTCACACTAAAAGACTGGTCTCACTAGTCACACTAAAAGACTGGTCTCACTAGTCACACTAAAAGACTGGTCTCACTAGTCACACTAAAAGACTGGTCTCACTAGTCACACTAAAAGACTGGTCTCACTAGTCACACTAAAAGACTGGTCTCACTAGCCACACTAAAAGACTGGTCTCACTAGTCACACTAAAAGACTGGTCTCACTAGTCACACTAAAAGACTGGTCTCACTAGCCACACTAAAAGACTGGTCTCACTAGTCACACTAAAAGACTGGTCTCACTAGCCACACTAAAAGACTGGTCTCACTAGTCACACTAAAAGACTGGTCTCACTAGCACACTAAAAGACTGGTCTCACTAGTCACACTAAAAGACTGGTCTCACTAGTCACACTAAAAGACTGGTCTCACTAGTCACACTAAAAGACTGGTCTCACTCCACTAGTCCACACACTAAAAGACTGGTCTCACTAGTCACACTAAAAGACTGGTCTCACTAGCCACACTAAAAGACTGGTCTCACTAGTCACACTAAAAGACTGGTCTCACTAGTCACACTAAAAGACTGGTCTCACTAGTCACACTAAAAGACTGGTCTCACTAGTCACACTAAAAGACTGGTCTCACTAGTCACACTAAAAGACTGGTCTCACTAGTCACACTAAAAGACTGGTCTCACTAGTCACACTAAAAGACTGGTCTCACTAGTCACACTAAAAGACTGGTCTCACTAGTCACACTAAAAGACTGGTCTCACTAGTCACACTAAAAGACTGGTCTCACTAGTCACACTAAAAGACTGGTCTCACTAGCCACACTAAAAGACTGGTCTCACTAGTCACACTAAAAGACTGGTCTCACTAGTCACACTAAAAGACTGGTCTCACTAGTCACACTAAAAGACTGGTCTCACTAGTCACACTAAAAGACTGGTCTCACTAGTCACACTAAAAGACTGGTCTCACTAGTCACACTAAAAGACTGGTCTCACTAGTCACACTAAAAGACTGGTCTCACTAGTCACACTAAAAGACTGGTCTCACTAGTCACACTAAAAGACTGGTCTCACTAGTCACACTAAAAGACTGGTCTCACTAGTCACACTAAAAGACTGGTCTCACTAGTCACACTAAAAGACTGGTCTCACTAGCCACACTAAAAGACTGGTCTCACTAGTCACACTAAAAGACTGGTCTCACTAGTCACACTAAAAGACTGGTCTCACTAGCCACACTAAAAGACTGGTCTCACTAGTCACACTAAAAGACTGGTCTCACTAGCCACACTAAAAGACTGGTCTCACTAGTCACACTAAAAGACTGGTCTCACTAGTCACACTAAAAGACTGGTCTCACTAGTCACACTAAAAGACTGGTCTCACTAGTCACACTAAAAGACTGGTCTCACTAGTCACACTAAAAGACTGGTCTCACTAGTCACACTAAAAGACTGGTCTCACTAGTCACACTAAAAGACTGGTCTCACTAGTCACACTAAAAGACTGGTCTCACTAGCCACACTAAAAGACTGGTCTCACTAGCCACACTAAAAGACTGGTCTCACTAGTCACACTAAAAGACTGGTCTCACTAGCCACACTAAAAGACTGGTCTCACTAGTCACACTAAAAGACTGGTCTCACTAGCCACACTAAAAGACTGGTCTCACTAGCCACACTAAAAGACTGGTCTCACTAGTCACACTAAAAGACTGGTCTCACTAGCCACACTAAAAGACTGGTCTCACTAGTCACACTAAAAGACTGGTCTCACTAGTCACACTAAAAGACTGGTCTCACTAGTCACACTAAAAGACTGGTCTCACTAGTCACACTAAAAGACTGGTCTCACTAGCCACACTAAAAGACTGGTCTCACTAGTCACACTAAAAGACTGGTCTCACTAGCCACACTAAAAGACTGGTCTCACTAGTCACACTAAAAGACTGGTCTCACTAGCCACACTAAAAGACTGGTCTCACTAGCCACACTAAAAGACTGGTCTCACTAGCCACACTAAAAGACTGGTCTCACTAGTCACACTAAAAGACTGGTCTCACTAGTCACACTAAAAGACTGGTCTCACTAGCCACACTAAAAGACTGGTCTCACTAGCCACACTAAAAGACTGGTCTCACTAGCCACACTAAAAGACTGGTCTCACTAGCCACACTAAAAGACTGGTCTCACTAGTCACACTAAAAGACTGGTCTCACTAGCCACACTAAAAGACTGGTCTCACTAGTCACACTAAAAGACTGGTCTCACTAGCACACTAAAAGACTGGTCTCACTAGCCACACTAAAAGACTGGTCTCACTAGCCACACTAAAAGACTGGTCTCACTAGCCACACTAAAAGACTGGTCTCACTAGCCACACTAAAAGACTGGTCTCACTAGCCACACTAAAAGACTGGTCTCACTAGCCACACTAAAAGACTGGTCTCACTAGCCACACTAAAAGACTGGTCTCACTAGCCACACTAAAAGACTGGTCTCACTAGTCACACTAAAAGACTGGTCTCACTAGCCACACTAAAAGACTGGTCTCACTAGCCACACTAAAAGACTGGTCTCACTAGCCACACTAAAAGACTGGTCTCACTAGTCACACTAAAAGACTGGTCTCACTAGCCACACTAAAAGACTGGTCTCACTAGCCACACTAAAAGACTGGTCTCACTAGCCACACTAAAAGACTGGTCTCACTAGCCACACTAAAAGACTGGTCTCACTAGCCACACTAAAAGACTGGTCTCACTAGCCACACTAAAAGACTGGTCTCACTAGTCACACTAAAAGACTGGTCTCACTAGCCACACTAAAAGACTGGTCTCACTAGCCACACTAAAAGACTGGTCTCACTAGCCACACTAAAAGACTGGTCTCACTAGCCACACTAAAAGACTGGTCTCACTAGCCACACTAAAAGACTGGTCTCACTAGCCACACTAAAAGACTGGTCTCACTAGTCACACTAAAAGACTGGTCTCACTAGCACACTAAAAGACTGGTCTCACTAGCACACTAAAAGACTGGTCTCACTAGCCACACTAAAAGACTGGTCTCACTAGTCACACTAAAAGACTGGTCTCACTAGCCACACTAAAAGACTGGTCTCACTAGTCACACTAAAAGACTGGTCTCACTAGCCACACTAAAAGACTGGTCTCACTAGTCACACTAAAAGACTGGTCTCACTAGTCACACTAAAAGACTGGTCTCACTAGCCACACTAAAAGACTGGTCTCACTAGTCACACTAAAAGACTGGTCTCACTAGTCACACTAAAAGACTGGTCTCACTAGCCACACTAAAAGACTGGTCTCACTAGCCACACTAAAAGACTGGTCTCACTAGTCACACTAAAAGACTGGTCTCACTAGCCACACTAAAAGACTGGTCTCACTAGTCACACTAAAAGACTGGTCTCACTAGTCACACTAAAAGACTGGTCTCACTAGCCACACTAAAAGACTGGTCTCACTAGCCACACTAAAAGACTGGTCTCACTAGCCACACTAAAAGACTGGTCTCACTAGCCACACTAAAAGACTGGTCTCACTAGCCACACTAAAAGACTGGTCTCACTAGCCACACTAAAAGACTGGTCTCACTAGCCACACTAAAAGACTGGTCTCACTAGCCACACTAAAAGACTGGTCTCACTAGTCACACTAAAAGACTGGTCTCACTAGCCACACTAAAAGACTGGTCTCACTAGTCACACTAAAAGACTGGTCTCACTAGACACACTAAAAGACTGGTCTCACTAGACACACTAAAAGACTGGTCTCACTAGTCACACTAAAAGACTGGTCTCACTAGTCACACTAAAAGACTGGTTTCACTAGCCACACTAAAAGACTGGTTTCACTAGCCACACTAAAAGACTGGTCTCACTAGTCACACTAAAAGACTGGTTTCACTAGCCACACTAAAAGACTGGTCTCACTAGTCACACTAAAAGACTGGTCTCACTAGTCACACTAAAAGACTGGTCTCACTAGTCACACTAAAAGACTGGTCTCACTAGTCACACTAAAAGACTGGTTTCACTAGCCACACTAAAAGACTGGTCTCACTAGACACACTAAAAGACTGGTCTCACTAGTCACACTAAAAGACTGGTCTCACTAGTCACACTAAAAGACTGGTCTCACTAGCACACACTAAAAGACTGGTCTCACTAGCCACACTAAAAGACTGGTCTCACTAGTCACACTAAAAGACTGGTCTCACTAGTCACACTAAAAGACTGGTCTCACTAGTCACACTAAAAGACTGGTTTCACTAGCCACACTAAAAGACTGGTCTCACTAGTCACACTAAAAGACTGGTCTCACTAGTCACACTAAAAGACTGGTCTCACTAGTCACACTAAAAGACTGGTCTCACTAGCCACACTAAAAGACTGGTCTCACTAGACACACTAAAAGACTGGTCTCACTAGTCACACTAAAAGACTGGTCTCACTAGTCACACTAAAAGACTGGTCTCACTAGTCACACTAAAAGACTGGTCTCACTAGTCACACTAAAAGACTGGTCTCACTAGTCACACTAAAAGACTGGTTTCACTAGCCACACTAAAAGACTGGTCTCACTAGTCACACTAAAAGACTGGTCTCACTAGTCACACTAAAAGACTGGTCTCACTAGTCACACTAAAAGACTGGTCTCACTAGTCACACTAAAAGACTGGTCTCACTAGCCACACTAAAAGACTGGTCTCACTAGTCACACTAAAAGACTGGTCTCACTAGTCACACTAAAAGACTGGTTTCACTAGCCACACTAAAAGACTGGTCTCACTAGTCACACTAAAAGACTGGTCTCACTAGTCACACTAAAAGACTGGTCTCACTAGTCACACTAAAAGACTGGTCTCACTAGTCACACTAAAAGACTGGTCTCACTAGTCACACTAAAAGACTGGTCTCACTAGTCACACTAAAAGACTGGTCTCACTAGTCACACTAAAAGACTGGTCTCACTAGTCACACTAAAAGACTGGTCTCACTAGTCACACTAAAAGACTGGTCTCACTAGCCACACTAAAAGACTGGTCTCACTAGTCACACTAAAAGACTGGTCTCACTAGTCACACTAAAAGACTGGTCTCACTAGTCACACTAAAAGACTGGTCTCACTAGTCACACTAAAAGACTGGTCTCACTAGTCACACTAAAAGACTGGTCTCACTAGTCACACTAAAAGACTGGTCTCACTAGTCACACTAAAAGACTGGTCTCACTAGTCACACTAAAAGACTGGTCTCACTAGTCACACTAAAAGACTGGTCTCACTAGTCACACTAAAAGACTGGTCTCACTAGTCACACTAAAAGACTGGTCTCACTAGTCACACTAAAAGACTGGTCTCACTAGTCACACTAAAAGACTGGTCTCACTAGTCACACTAAAAGACTGGTCTCACTAGTCACACTAAAAGACTGGTCTCACTAGTCACACTAAAAGACTGGTCTCACTAGTCACACTAAAAGACTGGTCTCACTAGTCACACTAAAAGACTGGTCTCACTAGCCACACTAAAAGACTGGTCTCACTAGTCACACTAAAAGACTGGTCTCACTAGTCACACTAAAAGACTGGTCTCACTAGTCACACTAAAAGACTGGTCTCACTAGTCACACTAAAAGACTGGTCTCACTAGTCACACTAAAAGACTGGTCTCACTAGTCACACTAAAAGACTGGTCTCACTAGTCACACTAAAAGACTGGTCTCACTAGCCACACTAAAGACTGGTCTCACTAGTCACACTAAAAGACTGGTCTCACTAGCCACACTAAAAGACTGGTCTCACTAGTCACACTAAAAGACTGGTCTCACTAGTCACACTAAAAGACTGGTCTCACTAGTCACACTAAAAGACTGGTCTCACTAGTCACACTAAAAGACTGGTCTCACTAGTCACACTAAAAGACTGGTCTCACTAGTCACACTAAAAGACTGGTCTCACTAGTCACACTAAAAGACTGGTCTCACTAGTCACACTAAAAGACTGGTCTCACTAGTCACACTAAAAGACTGGTCTCACTAGTCACACTAAAAGACTGGTCTCACTAGTCACACTAAAAGACTGGTCTCACTAGTCACACTAAAAGACTGGTCTCACTAGTCACACTAAAAGACTGGTCTCACTAGTCACACTAAAAGACTGGTCTCACTAGTCACACTAAAAGACTGGTCTCACTAGTCACACTAAAAGACTGGTCTCACTAGTCACACTAAAAGACTGGTCTCACTAGTCACACTAAAAGACTGGTCTCACTAGTCACACTAAAAGACTGGTCTCACTAGTCACACTAAAAGACTGGTCTCACTAGTCACACTAAAAGACTGGTCTCACTAGTCACACTAAAAGACTGGTCTCACTAGTCACACTAAAAGACTGGTCTCACTAGTCACACTAAAAGACTGGTCTCACTAGTCACACTAAAAGACTGGTCTCACTAGTCACACTAAAAGACTGGTCTCACTAGTCACACTAAAAGACTGGTCTCACTAGTCACACTAAAAGACTGGTCTCACTAGTCACACTAAAAGACTGGTCTCACTAGTCACACTAAAAGACTGGTCTCACTAGTCACACTAAAAGACTGGTCTCACTAGTCACACTAAAAGACTGGTCTCACTAGTCACACTAAAAGACTGGTCTCACTAGCACACTAAAAGACTGGTCTCACTAGTCACACTAAAAGACTGGTCTCACTAGTCACACTAAAAGACTGGTCTCACTAGTCACACTAAAAGACTGGTCTCACTAGCCACACTAAAAGACTGGTCTCACTAGCACACTAAAAGACTGGTCTCACTAGTCACACTAAAAGACTGGTCTCACTAGTCACACTAAAAGACTGGTCTCACTAGTCACACTAAAAGACTGGTCTCACTAGTCACACTAAAAGACTGGTCTCACTAGTCACACTAAAAGACTGGTCTCACTAGTCACACTAAAAGACTGGTCTCACTAGTCACACTAAAAGACTGGTCTCACTAGTCACACTAAAAGACTGGTCTCACTAGTCACACTAAAAGACTGGTCTCACTAGTCACACTAAAAGACTGGTCTCACTAGTCACACTAAAAGACTGGTCTCACTAGTCACACTAAAAGACTGGTCTCACTAGTCACACTAAAAGACTGGTCTCACTAGTCACACTAAAAGACTGGTCTCACTAGTCACACTAAAAGACTGGTCTCACTAGTCACACTAAAAGACTGGTCTCACTAGTCACACTAAAAGACTGGTCTCACTAGTCACACTAAAAGACTGGTCTCACTAGTCACACTAAAAGACTGGTCTCACTAGTCACACTAAAAGACTGGTCTCACTAGTCACACTAAAAGACTGGTCTCACTAGTCACACTAAAAGACTGGTCTCACTAGTCACACTAAAAGACTGGTCTCACTAGTCACACTAAAAGACTGGTCTCACTAGTCACACTAAAAGACTGGTCTCACTAGCCACACTAAAAGACTGGTCTCACTAGCACACTAAAAGACTGGTCTCACTAGTCACACTAAAAGACTGGTCTCACTAGTCACACTAAAAGACTGGTCTCACTAGTCACACTAAAAGACTGGTCTCACTAGCCACACTAAAAGACTGGTCTCACTAGTCACACTAAAAGACTGGTCTCACTAGTCACACTAAAAGACTGGTCTCACTAGTCACACTAAAAGACTGGTCTCACTAGTCACACTAAAAGACTGGTCTCACTAGTCACACTAAAAGACTGGTTTCACTAGTCACACTAAAAGACTGGTCTCACTAGCCACACTAAAAGACTGGTCTCACTAGTCACACTAAAAGACTGGTCTCACTAGTCACACTAAAAGACTGGTCTCACTAGTCACACTAAAAGACTGGTCTCACTAGCCACACTAAAAGACTGGTCTCACTAGTCACACTAAAAGACTGGTCTCACTAGCCACACTAAAAGACTGGTCTCACTAGTCACACTAAAAGACTGGTCTCACTAGTCACACTAAAAGACTGGTCTCACTAGCCACACTAAAAGACTGGTCTCACTAGTCACACTAAAAGACTGGTCTCACTAGCCACACTAAAAGACTGGTCTCACTAGTCACACTAAAAGACTGGTCTCACTAGTCACACTAAAAGACTGGTTTCACTAGCCACACTAAAAGACTGGTTTCACTAGCCACACTAAAAGACTGGTCTCACTAGCCACACTAAAAGACTGGTCTCACTAGCCACACTAAAAGACTGGTCTCACTAGACACACTAAAAGACTGGTCTCACTAGTCACACTAAAAGACTGGTCTCACTAGACACACTAAAAGACTGGTCTCACTAGTCACACTAAAAGACTGGTCTCACTAGTCACACTAAAAGACTGGTCTCACTAGCCACACTAAAAGACTGGTCTCACTAGCCACACTAAAAGACTGGTCTCACTAGTCACACTAAAAGACTGGTTTCACTAGCCACACTAAAAGACTGGTCTCACTAGTCACACTAAAAGACTGGTCTCACTAGTCACACTAAAAGACTGGTCTCACTAGTCACACTAAAAGACTGGTCTCACTAGTCACACTAAAAGACTGGTTTCACTAGCCACACTAAAAGACTGGTCTCACTAGACACACTAAAAGACTGGTCTCACTAGTCACACTAAAAGACTGGTCTCACTAGTCACACTAAAAGACTGGTCTCACTACACACACTAAAAGACTGGTCTCACTAGACACACTAAAAGACTGGTCTCACTAGTCACACTAAAAGACTGGTCTCACTAGTCACACTAAAAGACTGGTCTCACTAGTCACACTAAAAGACTGGTTTCACTAGCCACACTAAAAGACTGGTCTCACTAGTCACACTAAAAGACTGGTCTCACTAGTCACACTAAAAGACTGGTCTCACTAGTCACACTAAAAGACTGGTTTCACTAGCCACACTAAAAGACTGGTCTCACTAGTCACACTAAAAGACTGGTCTCACTAGTCACACTAAAAGACTGGTCTCACTAGTCACACTAAAAGACTGGTCTCACTAGTCACACTAAAAGACTGGTCTCACTAGTCACACTAAAAGACTGGTCTCACTAGTCACACTAAAAGACTGGTCTCACTAGTCACACTAAAAGACTGGTCTCACTAGCACACTAAAAGACTGGTCTCACTAGTCACACTAAAAGACTGGTCTCACTAGTCACACTAAAAGACTGGTCTCACTAGTCACACTAAAAGACTGGTCTCACTAGCCACACTAAAAGACTGGTCTCACTAGTCACACTAAAAGACTGGTCTCACTAGTCACACTAAAAGACTGGTCTCACTAGCCACACTAAAAGACTGGTCTCACTAGTCCACACTAAAAGACTGGTCTCACTAGTCACACTAAAAGACTGGTCTCACTAGTCACACTAAAAGACTGGTTTCACTAGCCACACTAAAAGACTGGTCTCACTAGTCACACTAAAAGACTGGTCTCACTAGTCACACTAAAAGACTGGTCTCACTAGTCACACTAAAAGACTGGTCTCACTAGTCACACTAAAAGACTGGTCTCACTAGTCACACTAAAAGACTGGTCTCACTAGCCACACTAAAAGACTGGTCTCACTAGTCACACTAAAAGACTGGTCTCACTAGTCACACTAAAAGACTGGTCTCACTAGTCACACTAAAAGACTGGTCTCACTAGTCACACTAAAAGACTGGTCTCACTAGTCACACTAAAAGACTGGTCTCACTAGCCACACTAAAAGACTGGTCTCACTAGTCACACTAAAAGACTGGTCTCACTAGTCACACTAAAAGACTGGTCTCACTAGTCACACTAAAAGACTGGTCTCACTAGTCACACTAAAAGACTGGTCTCACTAGTCACACTAAAAGACTGGTCTCACTAGTCACACTAAAAGACTGGTCTCACTAGTCACACTAAAAGACTGGTCTCACTAGTCACACTAAAAGACTGGTCTCACTAGTCACACTAAAAGACTGGTCTCACTAGTCACACTAAAAGACTGGTCTCACTAGTCACACTAAAAGACTGGTCTCACTAGTCACACTAAAAGACTGGTCTCACTAGCCACACTAAAAGACTGGTCTCACTAGTCACACTAAAAGACTGGTCTCACTAGTCACACTAAAAGACTGGTCTCACTAGTCACACTAAAAGACTGGTCTCACTAGTCACACTAAAAGACTGGTCTCACTAGTCACACTAAAAGACTGGTCTCACTAGTCACACTAAAAGACTGGTCTCACTAGTCACACTAAAAGACTGGTCTCACTAGCCACACTAAAGACTGGTCTCACTAGTCACACTAAAAGACTGGTCTCACTAGCCACACTAAAAGACTGGTCTCACTAGTCACACTAAAAGACTGGTCTCACTAGCCACACTGAAAGACTGGTCTCACTAGTCACACTAAAAGACTGGTCTCACTAGCCACACTAAAAGACTGGTCTCACTAGCCACACTAAAAGACTGGTCTCACTAGTCACACTAAAAGACTGGTCTCACTAGCCACACTAAAAGACTGGTCTCACTAGCACACTAAAAGACTGGTCTCACTAGTCACACTAAAAGACTGGTCTCACTAGCCACACTAAAAGACTGGTCTCACTAGCCACACTAAAAGACTGGTCTCACTAGTCACACTAAAAGACTGGTCTCACTAGTCACACTAAAAGACTGGTCTCACTAGTCACACTAAAAGACTGGTCTCACTAGCCACACTAAAAGACTGGTCTCACTAGTCACACTAAAAGACTGGTCTCACTAGCCACACTAAAAGACTGGTCTCACTAGGAACACTAAAAGACTGGTCTCACTAGTCACACTAAAAGACTGGTCTCACTAGTCACACTAAAAGACTGGTCTCACTAGTCACACTAAAAGACTGGTCTCACTAGTCACACTAAAAGACTGGTCTCACTAGTCACACTAAAAGACTGGTCTCACTAGACACACTAAAAGACTGGTCTCACTAGTCACACTAAAAGACTGGTCTCACTAGTCACACTAAAAGACTGGTCTCACTAGTCACACTAAAAGACTGGTCTCACTAGTCACACTAAAAGACTGTCTCACTAGTCACACTAAAAGACTGGTCTCACTAGTCACACTAAAAGACTGGTCTCACTAGTCACACTAAAAGACTGGTCTCACTAGTCACACTAAAAGACTGGTCTCACTAGTCACACTAAAAGACTGGTCTCACTAGTCACACTAAAAGACTGGTCTCACTAGTCACACTAAAAGACTGGTCTCACTAGTCACACTAAAAGACTGGTCTCACTAGCCACACTAAAAGACTGGTCTCACTAGAACACTAAAAGACTGGTCTCACTAGTCACACTAAAAGACTGGTCTCACTAGTCACACTAAAAGACTGGTCTCACTAGTCACACTAAAAGACTGGTCTCACTAGCCACACTAAAAGACTGGTCTCACTAGGAACACTAAAAGACTGGTCTCACTAGTCACACTAAAAGACTGGTCTCACTAGCCACACTAAAAGACTGGTCTCACTAGGAACACTAAAAGACTGGTCTCACTAGTCACACTAAAAGACTGGTCTCACTAGTCACACTAAAAGACTGGTCTCACTAGTCACACTAAAAGACTGGTCTCACTAGCCACACTAAAAGACTGGTCTCACTAGTCACACTAAAAGACTGGTCTCACTAGGAACACTAAAAGACTGGTCTCACTAGTCACACTAAAAGACTGGTCTCACTAGTCACACTAAAAGACTGGTCTCACTAGTCACACTAAAAGACTGGTCTCACTAGCCACACTAAAAGACTGGTCTCACTAGGAACACTAAAAGACTGGTCTCACTAGTCACACTAAAAGACTGGTCTCACTAGTCACACTAAAAGACTGGTCTCACTAGTCACACTAAAAGACTGGTCTCACTAGTCACACTAAAAGACTGGTCTCACTAGCCACACTAAAAGACTGGTCTCACTAGGAACACTAAAAGACTGGTCTCACTAGTCACACTAAAAGACTGGTCTCACTAGTCACACTAAAAGACTGGTCTCACTAGTCACACTAAAAGACTGGTCTCACTAGCCACACTAAAAGACTGGTCTCACTAGTCACACTAAAAGACTGGTCTCACTAGTCACACTAAAAGACTGGTCTCACTAGTCACACTAAAAGACTGGTCTCACTAGTCACACTAAAAGACTGGTCTCACTAGTCACACTAAAAGACTGGTTTCACTAGTCACACTAAAAGACTGGTCTCACTAGTCACACTAAAAGACTGGTCTCACTAGTCACACTAAAAGACTGGTCTCACTAGTCACACTAAAAGACTGGTCTCACTAGTCACACTAAAAGACTGGTCTCACTAGCCACACTAAAAGACTGGTCTCACTAGGAACACTAAAAGACTGGTCTCACTAGTCACACTAAAAGACTGGTCTCACTAGTCACACTAAAAGACTGGTCTCACTAGTCACACTAAAAGACTGGTCTCACTAGTCACACTAAAAGACTGGTCTCACTAGCCACACTAAAAGACTGGTCTCACTAGGAACACTAAAAGACTGGTCTCACTAGTCACACTAAAAGACTGGTCTCACTAGTCACACTAAAAGACTGGTCTCACTAGTCACACTAAAAGACTGGTCTCACTAGCCACACTAAAAGACTGGTCTCACTAGGAACACTAAAAGACTGGTCTCACTAGTCACACTAAAAGACTGGTCTCACTAGCCACACTAAAAGACTGGTCTCACTAGGAACACTAAAAGACTGGTCTCACTAGTCACACTAAAAGACTGGTCTCACTAGTCACACTAAAAGACTGGTCTCACTAGTCACACTAAAAGACTGGTCTCACTAGCCACATTAAAAGACTGGTCTCACTAGTCACACTAAAAGACTGGTCTCACTAGTCACACTAAAAGACTGGTCTCACTAGTCACACTAAAAGACTGGTCTCACTAGTCACACTAAAAGACTGGTTTCACTAGCCACACTAAAAGACTGGTCTCACTAGCCACACTAAAAGACTGGTCTCACTAGTCACACTAAAAGACTGGTCTCACTAGTCACACTAAAAGACTGGTTTCACTAGCCACACTAAAAGACTGGTTTCACTAGCCACACTAAAAGACTGGTTTCACTAGCCACACTAAAAGACTGGTCTCACTAGTCACACTAAAAGACTGGTCTCACTAGTCACACTAAAAGACTGGTTTCACTAGCCACACTAAAAGACTGGTCTCACTAGCCAAACTAAAAGACTGGTCTCACTAGCCACACTAAAAGACTGGTCTCACAAGCCACACTAAAAGACTGGTCTCACTATCCACACTAAAAGACTGGTCTCACTAGCCACACTAAAAGACTGGTCTCACTAGCCACACTAAAATACTGGTCTCACTAGACACACTAGAAGACTGGTCTCACTAGCCACACTAAAATACTGGTCTCACTAGCCACACTGAAAGACTGGTCTCACTAGCCACACTAAAAGACTGGTCTCACTAGCCACACTAAAAGACTGGTCTCACTAGCCACACTAAAAGACCAGTCTCACTAGCCACACTAAAAGACTGGTCTCACTAGCCACACTAAAAGACTGGTCTCACTAGCCACACTAAAAGACTGGTCTCACAAGCCACACTAAAAGACTGGTCTCACTAGCCACACTAAAAGACTGGTCTCACAAGCCACACTAAAAGACTGGTCTCACTAGCCACACAAAAAGACTGGTCTCACAAGCCACACTAAAAGACTGGTCTCACTAGCCACACTAAAAGACTGGTCTCACTAGCCACACTAAAAGACTGGTCTCACAAGCCACACTAAAAGACTGGTCTCACTAGCCACACTAAAAGACTGGTCTCACTAGCCACACTAAAAGACTGGTCTCACTAGCCACACTAAAAGAAAGACTGG
The DNA here is from genome assembly GCA_944989445.1 of Ampullaceana balthica. Taxonomy (NCBI): domain Eukaryota; kingdom Metazoa; phylum Mollusca; class Gastropoda; family Lymnaeidae; genus Ampullaceana; species Ampullaceana balthica. The sequence goes on from CALYLW010000031.1 coordinate 1,863,303, forward strand.
TCTCACTAGACACACTGAAAGACTGGTCTCACTAGCCACACTAAAAGACTGGTCTCACTAGCCACACTAAAAGACTGGTCTCACTAGCCAAACTAAAAGACTGGTCTCACTAGCCACACTAAAAGACTGGTCTCACAAGCCACACTAAAAGACTGGTCTCACAAGCCACACTAAAAGACTGGTCTCACTATCCACACTAAAAGACTGGTCTCACTAGCCACACTAAAAGACTGGTCTCACTAGCCACACTAAAAGACAAAGTCAATCGCAGACGGAAGGACGCCATACTAGCATAAATTCTGTTTTATAACTTTTCTAAATTTTGGTTGTATATGTCTGACACTGAAGTGATTGAATATCCTCACTTTGATGAAAATAATATTGGTAACGAATTTTCTTGATTTAAACTTCGTCCAACCCAGCTGTGTTCTGTTGATCTAATTAATATCTATAAATACTTAACACAACTTTCAACCAATTTTCCAGAAATAAAAAGTCCACTTACGATCCTGGCGCCTGGCCAATATACAGGCTATCACGCACCTGAGGCTAGTAGGGGTGTCGTCGTGTGGGGGGGTGCAACCTGTGTTACAACAACCGAGTGATATCTTGTGCCGCTCTTCATGAACCGCATCAGGGACGCTCGTTTGGTGGAACTTTCGAGAACATTCAATGTCAATAACAGAGGATTTTTATCAATAATTGCATTACCAGGTTTCAAATCATGTTCTCACTGTTTCAGATTTCCTTGACGATCTGTGGGCAAAATTTTTTTTTATTTTGATAAATGATATTTTTGTTGTTAAAATAATCTTGTTTGTTGTTTAAATTATCTTTTCTAACACTAAAACGTATGAATGTTCAAAACTAATGGTATGTAATAAGGTGATAGCAGGTTTCAAGAAGTAATGGTATGAATTAAGGTGATGGCAGATTTCAAGAAGTAATGGTATGTATTAAGGTGATAGCAGATTTCAAGAAGTAATGGTATCTATTAAGGTGATAGCAGATTTCAAGAAGTAATGGTATGTAGTAAGGTGATAGCAGATTTCAAGAAGTAATGGTATGTATTAAGGTGATAGCAGGTTTCAGAAAGTTTTCTAAATACATTTTTTAATAAAACCATGGATAAGAATAGATAAAAAGCCGTAAAAAATTAAATCTCAAACTATAATAATTTCATTGAAAAAGACATTCATCAAGTTTACTTTTCTTGGAGTCAGTTATCCGGGACCCACCATATCCACAACAAAATGAAAGGGGGACCAGTGGATTGGTTGAAAATTAAAATAGCTGTTGTGGGCTAATATTCATATATATGTATGTATTGTATTTTTACGAACATTCTTTTTTTTCAATATCTAAACCGCCACCTTTTCTGTGGGCCCAAATATATGTTGTCCAGAAATCTGTCTGGCGAATCTTCTGGTGTCGAGCCAAACACCGTTCTCAAAGGTTACAGTGTTCCCCTAAATCTGTAATGTAATAGCTACACCAGGGCTGGACCGACAGGACCGATCAGACAAATCTCTGAATTATAAGGAAACCCGTGTTTCTCTTCCAGTCTCAGTAGATGATATCTCTTGGTTTTTGCCACTCACTGTACCATTGAGTTATTTTATGCACCAGACTCGTAGACCTACAAAGTAGTTTTTGTATCATTTAAGAATGATCTAAATCTCACTGTGTAGCCTTCTAAAATGTTTCTTTTTGTGGAGTTATAGACAGCCGCTTAAAAAGGGTTTGTAGTTACATGCTGTAGAGCAAGGCTTCTCAAACTTTTTGGTAAGGTGGACCGGTATGAATTTTTCCATTGCTCGAGGGACTGGTGCACTATTTTCACTGTAATGACGCGGTAGAAAAATGTAATGTATTTTATTTTGTTTCATTTCATGTCCTTATTGCCGAAAAATCGAAATATTTTATAAGGTTTGTAGAGGGTGCGTTGGTTGAGCAGTAGCGGTCCCATTATCAGAAAAGGGGACATTACTTTATAGGGTTACTATTAATGTAGCAAATGGAGGATTGTAAGTATGTTTTATGCCCCTTCTTGATAACTTCTGCGGACCGGCGGTGGATGGCACACGGACCGGCACTTTTAGTAGCACTGCTGTAGAGGTATGTAGTTGCAGGCGTCTCTTAACATACGTGCAAAAATTAACATGAGCTCATAATTCTATAAAGTTTTAATTCCCTATCATGAGTACTTTGCTGTACACATATGTCTATATCATGAGTACTTTGCTGTCCACATATGTCTATATCATGAGTACTTTGCTGTCCACATATGTATATATCATGAATACTTTGCTGTCCACATATGTCTATATCATGAGTACTTTGCTGTCCACATATGTCTATATCATGAGTACTTTGCTGTCCACATATGTCTATATCAAGAGTACTTTGCTGTCCACATATGTCTATATCATGAGTACTTTGCTGTCCACATATGTCTATATCATGAGTACTTTGCTATCCACATATGTCTATATCATGAGTACTTTGCTATCCACATATGTCTATATCATGAGTACTTTGCTGTCCACATATGTCTATATCATGAGTACTTTGCTGTCCACATATGTCTATATCATGAGTACTTTGCTGTCCACATATGTCTATATCATGAGTACTTTGCTGTCCACATATGTCTATATCAAGAGTACTTTGCTATCCACATATGTCTATATCAAGAGTACTTTGCTGTCCACATATGTCTTTATCATGAGTACTTTGCTGTCCACATATGTCTATATCATGAGTACTTTGCTGTCCACATATGTCTATATCATGAGTACTTTGCTGTCCACATATGTCTATATCAAGAGTACTTTGCTATCCACATATGCTATATAATTCAGTATTTCAGAATCACAAACATATATTTTTTAAACGGTATCATACCTTGGTATTTGATCCACCTCAGGTGGGCGAAGATAGATCTACCCCACAACCCCCACCCCCTCAGGTGGGCTAAGATAGATCTACCCTACAACCCCCACCCCTCAGGTGGGCTAAGATAGATCTACCCCCAACCCCCACAACCCCCACCCCCTCAGGTGGGCGAAGATAGATCTACCCCCAACCCCCACCTTTTCCCTTCCCCGAATACACGCTGATGTAAGATGACAACTCACACAAAAATATCCGCACCCCCTCCCACCACCCTCCCCACACAAGTGCTTTGGAGATGAAACATTTAATTCCTGGGATCTATTTCCTAACGACAAACATCGTCTTATCTTTAGATACAACACAAACATTGTCTTATCTCTAGATACAACACAAACATCGTCTTATCTCTAGATACAACACAAACATTGTCTTATCTCTAGATACAACACAAACATCGTCTTATCTCTAGATACAACACAAACATTGTCTTATCTCTAGATACAACACAAACATCGTCTTATCTCTAGATACAACACAAACATCGTCTTATCTCTAGATACAACACAAACATCGTCTTATCTTAAGATACAACACAAACATCGTCTTATCTTAAGATACAACACAAACATCGTCTTATCTCTAGATACAACACAAACATCGTCTTATCTCTAGATACAACACAAACATCGCGCGTCTTATCTCTAGATACAACACAAACAAATCATTTATTCCCGCAATGCGAACTGCACATTGAATGTCGGCTCCCGAGTTTCTGGACAATTTATAGTTCCATGTCCTCTGGTGGAAAGTAATGAAAACATCGATTTGTTTCGTTTATTTTTCAACACTGGAGCCGAAGAGTTTGGCAATGTTTATACATTTACATGAGTTTTTATTTGTTCCACGGAATGAACAATCACAGCAACAACAAAAACAATTTGTTTAAAAAAAATAAAAAGCAAGCGAACATAAATAAAACAAAAACAAAACACATAAAACAAAACTTTTGTTTCAGGAGAAAGTAAATTTGATGAAAGTTGAGTAATGTTGATCAATTTGAGACAAGATAGTGAGGATATCGTGTCAATAAATATTCTATGATACAGGTGGTATGTCATGAAGTGTACACAGATGTTGATCAATTTGAGACAAGGAAGTGAGGATATCGTGTCAATAAATATTCTATGATACAGGTGGTATGTCATGAAGTGTACACAAATTCACGTTAAACAAGTCGCTTTGACATTAGGACGTTCAGAGACTAATTGCAACGCCAGAGATTATTTGGCCCCAGGTAATTCAAGGTTTTATCTTTGAAACAAAGAGAATGTACACAACATGAGATCGAAATATGAACAGCAAGAATAATGAAGTTTTCGGTGGCTATGACGTATACTTTCAATGTTGTTTGACACAAATTTGGCATGGCTCTTCGTGGATAACAAAGCATGCTACAAAAATATAGGCGGAGATATTGGTGGGAATGGAAAGGAACATGGGTGGGAATTTGGGTAGATGGGAACTTGGTAGATGCATGAATTCATTATTGGATAATTGGAAGAAACGGATTAATAGCATGTTTGATATTGTTATTTGATAAAAATGGAGTGACAACAAATAATTTTAAAGCGATATTCATTCTGAGGAAATTTTTACAGAAAACTATTCAGTATAAAAGTTATTCATAAAATTCACGTAATTTTCCGATTAACTTTACTTAACTTTTATGTAAAATTTACTTTTTTTGTTGAACGTGTTTTGACAGTCAAGTCATGTCTAAATGTATAGGCTGCTCAACCAAGAGGCAGAGCTGAACACTCCACCAGGTGGCAGAGCTGAACACTCCACCAAGAGGCAGAGCTGAACACTCCACCAGGTGGCGGAGCTGAACACTCCACCAGGAGGCGGAGCTGAACACTCCACCAGGAGGCGTAGCTGAACACTCCACCAGGAGGCGGAGCTGAACACTCCACCAGGAGGCGGAGCTGAACACTCCACCAGGAGGCGGAGCTGAACACTCCACCAGGAGGCGGAGCTGAACACTCCACCAGGAGGCGGAGCTGAACACTCCACCAGGAGGCGGAGCTGAACACTCCACCAGGAGGCGGAGCTGAACACTCCACTTTTGGTCATCTTCTAATTACCCAAGGCCAGCAGACGATTTCCCAAGTTCAGACTTTCCCAATGTAAGAGTTTTGGGTGGGGAGAGGGACATGAGCAGGGGCGTCCCGAGACTTTCTGAGGACCGTTATTTACTCATTCCATGTCAGGTAAAATGCATCCCCCCTGCCCCCACCTTGAAACTATCCAATGTGATATTAACCCCCCCCCCTTCTTTCCTTACACAAACGCGCGATTTCGCCGCCGCTGTGGTGTTTAAAGTTTCAAGTAAGGGGCCGTCCATAAATGACGTCACGCAATTTTGTCTGATTTTTCACCCCTCCCCCCTCGTCACGCGTCGTCACATAATGTTAGACCCTCCCCCTCCAAAAATACGTCACAAAACTTTGACCAACACACACCACCTTATTTTCTATTTGAAAATGAATATGTTTCAAATCATTTATTGTAATTTGATTATTTATTTAGTGTATGTCTACATTGTAATATCGTAATACGCGTGAAGCTATGTAAAACGGCATTAAATAAATTGTAAGCCAGTGCTTCTCAAACTTGTTTGTATTAGACGACCTGCATGTATTTTTTTTAATGCACTTCATCAGGTACCGGTGCATTCTTTTCCCGTTTTGAAGTGATTTTCCATGTACTGACGTGATAGCAAAATGAGCCCCTACATGGCTTAAAGCCCTATAACATTAAGTATGATTTCGGCTTGTTTTATATAATATTTTTGTTTTTAAATTTGTCTAGTTGCCAAGGCATAGCAAGACAGCTAACGAACAATGCAGCGGGAATTTCAAAAACCATTTGATGTGATTAACCTTCGCGATTAAGCTCGCGAATAATAATAATAATAATAATAATAAATTGATAATTTATATAGCGATGTATCCCAGTAAGGAACTGACTATGTGACTATTGATATTACAAGGATCATTTCATTGTTGATAAACAAAGAATATATAGATGCAAGATGATTCCTCAAATTGATTTCGATCTTATAGACAGTTTTCCTGCTCTCTCTCTCTCTATATATATATATATATATATACACATCAAATGCATTTGATCTAAAATTACCACATTGATATCAAATCGCATGTGCTCTAAAAATTATTTGGTATGCGCTGGAAGAGGAATATGGCGAGTACTGTACGAACCCCACATTTGTGGCAGGAAAGTAAGGTGTCATCTTGTGCGTCGCAAAATACAGTAATACTGCAAGTTGAAGACTGAAAAATAATATGACATTACTAAAATTAACAATATTGTCATAACATTTTACTCCGAAGCTCCTGAGTTGTTGTGTTTTTTTTTGTTGTTGGTTGTATGGACGAGGAGGGGTGTTTAAATTGTTGCATTCTCTTTTGTGGAATTTATATAAACTAATGAAAAATACATGGCTACCATTATCGGGCGGTTTAAACGAGGGGTCTGTGAACAGCTGTAAATTATCTCATTTGGGGTAAAAAGGGAACTCTTGGCGTTTGACTAAAAACCAATCGGACAATTTTATCAAACTTGAAACGTTTATAATTGTACCAAATAGATCCCCCCCCCCTCCGAAAAAAAAATTAAAAATTGATATTCCGTGTAGTTTTGACTTAAAATATCTTTACATAATCCTATTCAGATCATTTTTAGACACTTGTCATGCTTGTAAAACTCACCAGTTGCATTTTCGAATGCTAACGACGCTCCCCCAATTCCCCGAGTCATGTGAGCAAGACCTCGAGTCTGTAAAGCACACAGAAACTTGTATATTTTGGGGTAACGGGCAAAAAAATTCGTCGACTACTGCCGTGAGAGAACCAAACAGAGCGGCGGTGACATCACAAATGCTTTGATGTCAACATCAAACGACGCAGGGTAACAATTTCCTACATTCTCATGAGTTCTCAAACTTAAGGATTATAATTAGATTTAATTTTCATTTCTTGATAACTTACGGCGACCGGCGTCTTATGGCCTTCCGACCGGTACTTTGAGAAGCACTGATTAAAAAAATAAAATTAAAAAAATCATTAAATAAATTGTAAGTGACCAAATATTTCAGTGGCGGTTTTATTTTAATTTAAACTTTTAATGTGACGTCACATTTCTTCAACCAACCCTCCCTCCCCCTCGTCACGTATCGTCACAAAAGTGTGACCCCCTCCCCCCCCCCTAGGTGCGTGACGTCATGTATGGACGGCCCCAGTGGCGTAGCTAGGGTAATGTGCGCCCGGGGACATGACACAAAATCTGCGCCCCTTGTCGGAACAAAAAAAAATTTATAATAATTTGAAATTTTACGGTTTATATGGTTCATTTTCGAAGCATTTGGTATTTTAATGAAATAGAATACAGAATAATATTTCTCTATGCGGTTGTAAACAATTTATTTGAAGAAAAAAAACTCTACTAATTATACATGACATATTCTACAACAAATTGATCCTCCTTGATTTGAATGGCGCAAACTCGTCAATCACGTTGTCAAAATTAATATTCTCAAGTGTTTCTCTTTCGATGCAAAATCACTAAGACGATCCTGTCCCATAGATCACGTAAATTAGACAAAATAAGCATTCAGTTTGCTTAAGGACCGATCACAGTTTCAGTTGAAACAGCAATTGTTAGAAGTATTTGAAGTGAAATGCGCAGATTCGGAAATACGTCATCTCCAGTTGAAACAATAAAACAAAGAAGATCCAAAAGAGTTTCCGGTAGAACTTCAGTCCGGTTACTGAGCAGCATTTTTCAGTCTCCGGTTTCTGTGCACAATTCGTGACCATTGACGTCAGTGTCGTAGAAATTAGCCAAATCTAAGCAATTTTAACGAAGTGTATCGACTTTTGTCTCAGCAAGAAGAGTTTTGACGTCTAGTAAAAGTCCAAATTTGTTGTATAGGTTTTTAGACGTAAAAACAGTATTTATATCTCTTTTTGGAGTCTATCAATTACGCTGTTCATATCACGTGAAATTTCTTCTTCTGCAGAAAGTCCTGCATCTCTTGATTACTCTCCAGGCATCCTTTGATGTCGTCTAATCCTTCTGTCAACCTCGATTCCCAAAGTTGTGCATCTTCTTTTCCATTGTCTACCGCAACCTGGCTCAAATTGTCACGAATTTTGACAATTTCTTGCTCAAGCGATTCAAGATCAGATGCTGCTTCCTTGAAATTCACAGTAGGATTCTGCAACCGTTTCTGGACACAATCAATTTTCCCAAGTATGATGTGCCAGAAATGTAACAAAAATAGGAAGTTAAAGTTTAATATACCTACCAGCAAAGCTTCTGCAGCACATCTGGTGTCAGGTGTCATATTTGTATGTACTAATAATTTTTCCAACAGCCCTACCAGTTCATCTAGTCCTCATAGATAGCTTTAACAGCTTCTGATCGTGCACTCAACCGTGTTTCAGACTTCCTCTTCATTGTGATGGGCACAACTCTTTTTAATTATTCCCAACGAGTTGTTGAACGAGAGAAAACAAAATTTTTTACTTTCAACTGTTCCAAAAAAACATGATAGTAACTGGATCCTGTTTATCTGAGTATACTCCTGCTAAGTTAAGCTGTGGTTTTCACATATTCGCTGTATGTCCAGTCATTACAGCAGCATGGTCATAACATTGTGACCGACAGTCGGCTAATGGTGTGCTATTAGATTCCATTTTCTCTAAGATAACTCTTTCAAGGCTTGCTGCGTCTTTGGAATGTATCTGTACAAAACCTAAAAATGATTATTTGATGATTACTTTTTTAGTTTGAAAATCCACATCCAATAATCTGATGACTTGAGAAAACTGTTCCCTGCGTCCTAGATCGAATGTTGAGTCAAGTAAGATACCGTAGTACTTGTTTTTTCTGATTTCACTCAACAGCTGATTCTTTACAGTCGATGTAAGTAGGTGGATAAATTCATTTTGGATTTCCGGTGAAAAATAAGATACTGAACCTGGATTATCTCGGGCATGTTGTAGATGTTTTTCTAACAGTGCATCATATTGAGCAACAAGTTTGATCACAGAGAGACAGGAAAGAGAGGCGGTGTCTGCTGTTTCATTTGAAAGGAATCCAACTTGCTTTGACATACCGATGAAAGCACGTGAGAGGAGAGACCTTCCCTCCTCTCCCACACTTAACTTCCTCAACATTGGAATTGGGGAAGTAAGATTTTTTAAAAAGAGTCACAGCATGCAGCAAAGGGACGCGAATTGACCATTCTGTAAGCCAGTGGTTCTCAACCTTTTGAGATTCAATAACCACTTGAAAAATGTGTGTCTTAGCTACGGACCACTACAAAAAATTGTGCTACTGCCGTGTTGGAAAGTTAAATATAATTATACTGTGTATATAGCTAGCTTTAAGTAATATACATGTTAGTTAGTAAAACTATACTATATGCTACGATTTGCGTGCTCCAAAAACAATATTGTAATGGCTTTCTTTTGTAACGAACAAATGTCATTTATATTAGTCTCACAGTCTTTTTATTTAATTCTACTTGCTTACTATAAAAAAAAACTTTAAGTCATAAACAGTAGTTTGCATTAAAAAAACTTCCGTATTAGTTTATTTAGTACGAACGATGTTTTGTTTTTATTGTAAGCAATGCAGAAAATCCATTTTCACAAAGTTGCAAAGGGTAAACGTATTTTAAAAGCTAGCTGCGACAGTTAGGAGTACTTAAAATTTCATTAAGCCCCCTTTCTGATGCAACATAATCAAAGTGGTTTCGCTGGTCAGTTCAATGAATTGGTTTAATTACGATGTTGGTCATCATTTTTTTATTTGATGCGTGAATGTGTGCGAGATAAGGACTGGACACCGACGAAAAACCATTGCACGTTAAAAATCACAAACGTAGAATTTAAATTGGTTCTGCATTGATTGAATATGACCAGAAATCAAATTTATCAACAATTTGTTTATTTATTTCAGCATTTTCTGGTTTCTAGGTGGTTTCGTACGATTGATCAAACATCTCAAAGGTACCTTGAAATAATCTTCTTGTCCAAAGATCAAGATTTTTCGTAAAAGCAGACACTTTGTCACTGAGAGTAATTAAATGTGTCTGCTTTCCTTTCCGACTTAAATTAAGTTTATTGAGTTCTTCAAAAATTTCAGCCAAATAAGCCAGAACAGCAACCCATAAGCTATGGTTCAAATGATCAACAAGCTTTGAGTTTTTTCTACAAGAAAAACTCTTACGTCATCACGTTATTTAAACAGTCTGATAACCAGCGAACTTCAGTACACATCAGCAACTGTTAATTTTCAAGATTATATTCGAACATAAGAAATCAAAGAGACGAGAATTTAATAGACGAGCCTTGGTAAAATGTAAAAACTATTTAGGCAAGATTAAAAATATATTTTAAGTCTGCGTTAATTCTTTAACTTGCTAGTCTTTCCCGATGAATCATACAGTGGGTAAATTTCATTTTTTACTCGCGGACCACTGGTGCTCCGCAGACCACAGGTTGAGAACCACTGCTTTAAGCTACTCCTGTTTATTGTCTTGGTCATTTGGGTTGCTTTTAGTGTCGTCTCTGTCTGTTCTATTAATTTCTATTAATAGAATCGCCTTTGCCTCTTACTGCTCCCCTAGTCTCATTCCCAGCAACTCTCTGTTTTTGTTTTAAACGCCATCAGAAATTCATCATTGTGGATGTGTCATTTATTTATGAGTAGAATGGCGCCCCTTAACGCTCAATGGGGGCGCCAAAATAATACTTGCGTACTGGTTTGTAATGATGATATTTTCGGAGCTCCAAAATTCAATCTTGCAAACGTATTTGGAATACAATAGCTTACATCAAAATAAAATTTAGTAAAAGAGTTTTAATACTCTATTTGGCGCCCCCTAACGTGGCGCCCGGGGACATATGTCCCCCCCTGCCCCCCCTCGCTACGCCACTGGACGGCCCCTAAGGCTCAGCGTGTTACTTCAGTTCATCTGTAGGCAACGGAGTAACCTTCCTTGGTTTAATTAACTGGGGAGATGTCAAGTCTAAGCTGCCAAAATTCAAGTTCAATAATCAAAACGAAGTGTTTTATTATAGCATTCGAATAAAGATGCGTTAAATTATTTCTGACTAGCCAATTTCATTTGTTTAAATTTGTTTGCTAATTTAAAAAAAAATAATAAATAAACACCCTTTCTTATTTTTAATCAGAACTGTTTATCTTATCTTTAAAAAGTCTTTGTTGTCTGTGAAGCCACCAATCTCCTTTCTCAAGAATAAATGCTCGAAGATTTCCGATATTATTTTTGCTGTTTGTACTTAGAATATTGTTGTTATAACTTAAAGATGGAGCAATTTGTTGTAAGAGTTTATGATGTACATCCCTTTGTGTCTAGTCGGTTTCTATATTATATAACAAACAGGTGGCAAAAATTATTGATCAAGTAAATTCTGTATTCAAGTAATGAGTGCCAACTGTATGACGTGGAGAAATTAGAAAGATACGAAACTAATCAGTGGGGCCTCATTCAAATATTTCAACTTTATTACAACCAAACATAATTTCAAATTTATCGAGAAAAAAACAACAAACATTTTAACTTTTCATTCTGCCCATATTTAGATTTTGAGAAAAAAAATTCAAAATTGAATACACGAGAACTAAACCAATACAAGATGTTTGAAATGACACTAAGAGCTGTCAGCTATTGGGTGTGTGTGATCTCTCGACTAGACATGTGTTTAACTTACGGTTCTAGCTAGACCCGTACTTGGCATGTGGGATCTCTCGATTAGAAATAAATGTGTTTAACTTACAGTTCTAGACCCGTACTTGGTGTATCAAATGCGCCACCCTAAAGCACATCGACATCTCCAAACCATCAATAGAAATAATAGAGTCTTGGTGTTTTTAACAATACAAGACCTTAAGAGAGACAAAGGCCCGTAACGCAGAGCTAGTTTACTCAGTGCAACAATCTATATTCCAGGACAAGACAGAATAACTGTTGGTGAAACGAATAAAAAACAAATCTTCTTTCATTGACTCTTTCCCATAAAATAGCAACCAAATTAATATCTTTATTTTAAAGACGAATTTCCACCGCAATTTTAGAGTGTAAATGTTTAAAATGAAATAAAAATATACAGATAAAGTTTTAACTGTTTTGAGATCATCTTTCATAAATATTTATTTCTTCCTTTTTTATTTTCGGAAACAGAAGTGAAATAAAAGATCAACAAATGTTTGTGTGATCATCAGACTCAAGATTCAACAAATGTTTGTGTGATCATCAGACTCAAGATTCAACAAATTTGTTCCGATTCATGATGTAAAACGGCGAACAATAACACTTTACTTTGTGTCGAACAATAACACTTTACTTTGTGTCGAACAATAACACTTTACTTTGTGTCGAACAATAACACTTTACTTTGTGTCGAACAATAACACTTTACTTTGTGTCGAACAATAACACTTTACTTTGTGTCGAACAATAACACTTTACTTTGTGTCGAACAATAACACTTTACTTTGTGTCGAACAATAACACTTTACTTTGTGTCGAACAATAACACTTTACTTTGTGTCGAACAATAACACTTTACTTTGTGTCGAACAATAACACTTTACTTTGTGTCGAACAATAACACTTTACTTTGTGTCGAACAATAACACTTTACTTTGTGTCGAACAATAACACTTTACTTTGTGTCGAACAATAACACTTTACTTTGTGTCGAACAATAACACTTTACTTTCTGTCGAACAATAACACTTTACTTTCTGTCGAACAATAACACTTTACTTTGTGTCGAACAATAACACTTTACTTTGTGTCGAACAATAACACTTTACTTTGGTTTTTTTTTGGCCACGATAGTTGGACCAGAACTTGGGGTGAAATAAACTTTGAGTAAGGAAGTGAGAGCAGTTGTCCCACTTGACTACATGCAGTTCGGGTAAACCACCACTTCCCCCACCCGGGAACGATTTTGCACAACATACACACACGCTTACACTTAGTTTTTAACTCAATCGTGCCACTTTAATTACTTCTGCTACCTCCACGAGCGTGGCAGCACCTCCCCCTCCTTAATGCTATGGAAGCCGATATTGAGCCATGTAAGAGAATTGGTCACATCATGTTGGGTTGCAACCTTCAAGTCTTGATTTCACGGAAATACACGGCAACAAAAGAAGTGTTGGGGAAGCCATGATACAAGGGGAGCCTACTGGCTGTATTTATTTATAAAGGGGGATAATGAGTTGATGGAAGTGTTGATTATCACCCCTCTTCCCCGCGTTATTTGTTCTGCTTAACACCCTTGAACACTTGGCGTTAATCCTGGCTGTTGGCAGCCAGTCACGTCATTCATGATGTACATCCCAACAGATGCACCTACCCCCACCTCCCCACACAAACACACACCAAGCCTATTATCCACAACTTCCGATGCCGGATTCGTCCTGTTGCATTATTTTTATCATTTACCTCCAGCTTATCAAGTTGAATGTTGTTTTTTAAAAGATATAAAATATAAATAAATCGCCTTGTCTTTAACTTGTGCACATAGTGCCAGTCGCAATCAGCAGCGTTATAACAAGAGGCAGCATTTGTAAACTATAGCATACATCTACATTTTGTCTTGCTGTGTTAGACATAAGTTATGATAAGATGACGTGAGTGGCATGTCTTTTTGGAGCTTGTGGGACATTAGGGTGAGTGCCCCCTGGACTGGGCAGAGAATTTCAGGCCCTAAGACAAACCGAGAAAACAAGAAACAAGAAAAGATCTGGCGGGCAAAATATACCTGTTTATCGCACTTTGACCAACACTTAATTGACAACAATCTTAGCCACTAATTCAGATCAAACTGTCTGGGAGGTCGATTATTGGGATTTTAAAATCGTTACCTTCAACAAAGGAACAATAAAATCAATATATAGATTATATTTCCTGCAATAGAAGAATAGATTCTCTGATCGTCATTGGTCATGTGACCAAGTCTGTGGTTTAGTTTCCATTCGCCAAAGTTTAGAAAAGTGTTGATGTTTGAAAAGCAAGTGTGTTCAAACTGCAGGCGTTTCGCTATGATTACCTTTAAAATGTTGATTTGTTAATGTGTGAATATTTGAACATGATGAGAAAGACGTACTAATCGATTGAAATGAACACATCGTGTTGGTTTAGTGAATGTGTGTATTGGTTTAGTGAATGTGTGTGTTGGTTTAGTGAATGTGTGTGTTGGTTTAGTGAATGTGTGTGTTGGTTTAGTGAATGTGTGTATTGGTTTAGTGAATGTGTGAATTGGTTTAGTGAATGTGTGTATTGGTTTAGTGAATGTGTGTATTGGTTTAGTGAATGTGTGTATTGGTTTAGTGAATGTGTGTATTGGTTTAGTGAATGTGTGTATTGGTTTAGTGAATGTGTGTATTGGTTTAGTGAATGTGTGTTTTGGTTTAGTGAATGTGTGTATTGGTTTAGTGAATGTGTGTATTGGTTTAGTGAATGTGTGTATTGGTTTAGTGAATGTGTGTATTGGTTTAGTGAATGTGTGTATTGGTTTAGTGAATGTGTGTATTGGTTTAGTGAATGTGTGTGTTGGTTTAGTGAATGTGTGTATTGGTTTAGTGAATGTGTGTATTGGTTTAGTGAATGTGTGTATTGGTTTAGTGAATGTGTGTGTTGGTTTAGTAATTGTGTGTGTTGGTTTAGTGAATGTGTGTATTGGTTTAGTGAATGTGTGTGTTGGTTTAGTGAATGAGTGTATTGGTTTAGTGAATGTGTGTGTTGGTTTAGTGAATGTGTGTGTTGGTTTAGTAATTGTGTGTGTTGGTTTAGTGAATGTGTGTATTGGTTTAGTGAATGTGTGTATTGTTTTAGTGAATGTGTGTGTTGGTTTAGTGAATGTGTGTGTTGGTTTAGTGAATGTGTGTGTTGGTTTAGTAATTGTGTGTGTTGGTTTAGTGAATGTGTGTATTGGTTTAGTGAATGTGTGTATTGTTTTAGTGAATGTGTGTGTTGGTTTAGTGAATGTGTGTGTTGGTTTAGTGAATGTGTGTGTTGGTTTAGTGAATGTGTGTGTTGGTTTAGTGAATGTGTGTGTTGGTTTAGTAATTGTGTGTGTTGGTTTAGTGAATGTGTGTATTGGTTTAGTGAATGTGTGTGTTGGTTTAGTGAATGTGTGTGTTGGTTTAGTGAATGTGTGTATTGGTTTAGTGAATGTGTGTGTTGGTTTAGTAATTGTGTGTGTTGGTTTAGTGAATGTGTGTATTGGTTTAGTGAATGTGTGTGTTGGTTTAGTGAATGTGTGTGTTGGTTTAGTGAATGTGTGTGTTGGTTTAGTGAATGTGTGTGTTGGTTTAGTGAATGTGTGTGTTGGTTTAGTAATTGTGTGTGTTGGTTTAGTAATTGTGTGTATTGGTTTAGTGAATGTGTGTATTGGTTTAGTGAATGTGTGTATTGGTTTAGTAAATGTGTGTATTGGTTTAGTGAATGTGTGTATTGGTTTAGTGAATGTGTGTATTGGTTTAGTGAATGTGTGTATTGGTTTAGTGAATGTGTGTATTGGTTTAGTGAATGTGTGTATTGGTTTAGTGAATGTGTGTATTGGTTTAGTGAATGTGTGTATTGGTTTAGTGAATGTGTGTTTTGGTTTAGTGAATGTGTGTTTTGGTTTAGTGAATGTGTGTTTTGGTTTAGTGAATGTGTGTATTGGTTTAGTGAATGTGTGTATTGGTTTAGTGAATGTGTGTATTGGTTTAGTGAATGTGTGTATTGGTTTAGTGAATGTGTGTTTTGGTTTAGTGAATGTGTGTGTTGGTTTAGTGAATGTGTGTGTTGGTTTAGTGAATGTGTGTGTTGGTTTAGTAATTGTGTGTGTTGGTTTAGTAATTGTGTGTATTGGTTTAGTGAATGTGTGTATTGGTTTAGTGAATGTGTGTATTGGTTTAGTGAATGTGTGTATTGGTTTAGTGAATGTGTGTATTGGTTTAGTGAATGTGTGTATTGGTTTAGTGAATGTGTGTATTGGTTTAGTGAATGTGTGTATTGGTTTAGTGAATGTGTGTATTGGTTTAGTGAATGTGTGTATTGGTTTAGTGAATGTGTGTATTGGTTTAGTGAATGTGTGTTTTGGTTTAGTGAATGTGTGTTTTGGTTTAGTGAATGTGTGTTTTGGTTTAGTGAATGTGTGTATTGGTTTAGTGAATGTGTGTATTGGTTTAGTGAATGTGTGTATTGGTTTAGTGAATGTGTGTATTGGTTTAGTGAATGTGTGTATTGGTTTAGTGAATGTGTGTATTGGTTTAGTGAATGTGTGTATTGGTTTAGTGAATGTGTGTATTGGTTTAGTGAATGTGTTTTTTGGTTTAGTGAATGTGTGTTTTGGTTTAGTGAATGTGTGTATTGGTTTAGTGAATGTGTGTATTGGTTTAGTGAATGTGTGTTTTGGTTTAGTGAATGTGTGTGTTGGTTTAGTGAATGTGTGTATTGGTTTAGTGAATGTGTGTATTGGTTTAGTGAATGTGTGTGTTGGTTTAGTGAATGTGTGTTTTGCATTCACATCAACGTGTCAACAACAATCCCCAAAACACTAAACTCCAACAAACTCCTCCAACTATGTCACTAGCCCCCCCCCCAAGAATACTCCCCTATCCCACCCCCACCCTTCCCTTTCCATGCAATGGGTTGACTATTTTAATGTAAGCATCGGATGTTAATGTAAGCATCGGATGTTAATGTAAGCATCGGATGTTAATGTAAGCATCGGATGTTAATGTAAGCATCGGATGTTAATGTAAGCATCGGATGTTAATGTAAGCATCGGATGTTAATGTAAGCATCGGATGTTAATGTAAGCATCGGATGTTAATGTAAGCATCGGATGTTAATGTAAGCATCGGATGTTAATGTAAGCATCGGATGTTAATGTAAGCATCGGATGTTAATGTAAGCATCGGATGTTAATGTAAGCATCGGATGTTAATGTAAGCATCGGATGTTAATGTAAGCATCGGATGTTAATGTAAGCATCGGATGTTAATGTAAGCATCGGATGTTAATGTAAGCATCGGATGTTAATGTAAGCATCGGATGTTAATGTAAGCATCGGATGTTAATGTAAGCATCGGATGTTAATGTAAGCATCGGATGTTAATGTAAGCATCGGATGGCCCCAGATTGTATGAGGACTTAGACAAAATTTGCATGTGGAATAAACGCGCAATATGAAGTACCCCATTGATGTCGGCTACAATCTCCAATAGATGAGAAATAGTAACTTTCAACCAGGTAATTGGTGTGTTTTTTTAGATTTGATTTCAACGTTTGTGTTAGCGTTGTGCAAGCGAATATATATATATATATATATATTTTTTTTTAAATCTCTTTCTTTGTAATTGCTACAAAAAAAACAAACGATAATCACTAACTCGTCAGAGGAAGGCACTAAATGTAGAAACGAAGGCAGTTAGAGATATACAATGCCGAGATGAGATTATCAAAGTACCACCCCGTGTTAGCACGTGAGTTGGTGGTAGGTTTAAGATAAAACAGTTCCAAGCAAAAACCAACAGCAGTCTTACCACAGGTGACTTCAGGAGAGACCAGGTCAGCTTTCCAGGGGAAGTTAAAGACGATCTTTTGTTTAAATGCCCAGATGTCCACAATTTATTTTGATCATGTCTACCTTCTCCCTCTCTCTCCATCCCCCTCTCTCTCTCTCTCTGTCTCTCTCTCTCTTTCTCCCTCTCGTATTCTCTCTCACACCATCTCTCTCTCTTTCGCCCTCTCTCTCTCTCTTTCTCTCTTTCTAGTTATCTCTCTCTCTCTCTCTCTCTCTCTCTCTCTCTCTTTCACCCTCTCTCTCTCTCTCTCTCTCTCTCTCTCTCTCTCTCTCTCTCTCTCTCTCTCTCTCTCTCTCTCTCTCTTTCGCTCTCTCTTTCTACCAATTTTTAACTCTATGTCTTTCGTTTCATATCATTATCGTCTTAATGTCATAAGTCCCTCATCACATGATATTCTCAGTTCATTTTCTATTAACCTGATTAAATATTGTTCTTATTTTTCGCCACATTCCCCCAATAATCTCAATCGACTAAGTCTAGGATTAAAAGATCGATTCACGATAAAAGATGAATTGAATTTAATTAATCCAGCATATTTAACATTCAATCCAACCCCACCCCACGTTCCAGAAAACACAATACATAGTTATTGTTAGGCCAGGCTTGGGTAAACACTATAATTGATTACAATACATCAATACAGTATTCTTATTCGGTGTACCGGGCACTGAAATTTTTGTTCCAGTGTTAATTTCCGGAATTTTATCAAATTTGTATCCTCGCTGTTCACCATGTAATATTATCCAACATCCTATCACCATTTGATGGTGTCTAACATCCTACCACCATCTGATGGTGTCCAACATCCTACCCCCATTTGATGGTGTCCAACATCCTACCACCATCTGGTGGTATCCAACATCCTACAACCATTTGATGGTGTCCAACATCCTACCACCATCTGATGGTGTCCAACATCCTACCACCATCTGATGGTATCCAACATCCTACCACCATCTGATATTGTACAACATCCTACCACCATATGATAGTGTACAACATCCTACATCCGTCTGATATTGTACAACATCCTACCACCATCTCATGGTGTCTAACATCCTACCACCGTCTGATATTGTACAACATCCTACCACCATCTGATATTGTACAACATCCTACCACCATCTGATATTGTACAACATCCTACCACCATATGATAGTGTACAACATCCTACATCCATCTGATATTGTACAACATCCTACCACCATCTTATTTTGTACAACATCCTACCACCATCTGATATTGTATAACATCCTACCACCATCTTATTTTGTACAACATCCTACCACCATCTGATATTGTACAACATCCTACCACCATCTGATATTGTACAACATCCTACCACCATCTGATATTGTACAACATCCTACCACCATCTGATGTCAAACTGCTACTTCATCGTTCAAAGGTAGTACAGTATATCAAGATGGCTTCATATGCAATCCTATATAATAAAAGGCTATGTTCCGTGCGGTCATCGATAGCGATTGGTCCCTCAAGCACATATGACTCCTACAGCCAATCATATTGAACACGTTTACGCGGACGTTCAAAACGAGTTATTTTTGTTGCAGTATTTCTTCCAAGACTTTATTTTGATTTATGCGCGTTGGGATTTATAGTCAAAATCTCTGTTTTAACAAGTTATTTATGTTAACTATAATGAATAGTATTTTTGACGTGATGCACAAGTATGGCCGGTCGAGACGGCTGTTGGGGGGGGGGTTACAACATGCCACCCAACTGTGGCGGAACGTCCTTGGACGGGCTTTGTTGCTCGTTACATATATTGACACACAAACCAATTGGTTTGCAATGTTCTGGTTTGTTTCATAACCCACTAATACTACCAACCAATAAAAGAGCGACAAAAACAATTTCATATATGAAGTGTTTTAACACATTTAAACGCCACAATATTTCTCATCATTTTTTAAACTGACCCTCAATAAACGTCCTCGTACGTCACCCTCCAGGGCCACACGGAGAACTCTGGGAAAAAATCAGAGACATGCGTCATCGATGACGTGTTAAAAACGTAAATTTAATTCCATAACACCTGAACACACGATTATTGCCAGGGATCCCAGACCCCCCTCCCCTCCCCAACAAACGGCACCCTAAATTATGCAAGTCTCTCATGATGATGTTAATTACGTCACTGATTATTAATCCTTACCTGCCATCACGTGACGGCCTGTTTAATCACGCATCAGTGCCCACAAGGCCACGTCTATTAAAGCTTCATTTACAATTCAACTTGGCCGACATGCCAGGATGGATTCGTCGTGTTCAAACTGAGGCAAAGAGTTCCACAAGAATTTGATTTCTCGTTGCGCGCTGAAATATTTGTACGCACCAATTTGAGGTTATTTTTAAATCCTAGTTATGATGATGATGATGGTGGTGTGTTCTTGAAGAGTTGTAAGTTACTAAACGTAACAAGTAACAGGAACAAGATTACAAATACTTAAACCGAAACTTGAAACTGGTTTCATTTTAAAAGGCTTTTGAGTAGTATAAGGGTCACTGACCTTGATCAAAAGCATTTTTTAAAGTTTTAAATCTTTGATTCTTTTTCACATTTTTTAAATTTGAAACCATATTTCAATACATTTTTTACATTGAAAATTTCCTTTTTATTTGTCATTATTAAATAAACACATTTTTCTTCCCTCCCCAAGGTAGCGTTGTGGTTTAGTTGGGTGGTGTCAGATATGACAGATTTTGAAACCTTGACATAGATCTTTGCCAGCAGCGTTGTTTTGGAATTGTTAGCCAGAAGTCAATGATGACCCCCCCACCACACACACACACTCCCAAACACACACTTTTTTCTCAACCTAATGACCTTCACTATAAGGACTTATTGTTTTACCGCGTAGCTCAGGGCATTGAAACAGTTTTGATCTGAGGGGGGGGGGATTTCCAATGAAGCTGGTCACGCAAGACTTACACCTGAAGAACCTCCCTAATGGCGTGTCGAGATTGTTCATCCATACACTTGAACGTCCACTCAACATATTGGCTAAGAAAGCCCTCGGTCTCAGTCCTCGGTGGGTGCATTGACTCCAGACAATGACGAGTCACTTTGTTTCAGTCCCTCGGGACTAGGGTAGCCAATCGTTGATGTGGGCCAGAACTCTCTCAAGAGTTACTCTGAATTCATTTGGCTGGATGCCAGTCTGAAGACGTAAATAACGGCTCTAGGAGATGGCCTGTTGGACTTCAATGACCTGCTCGAATTTTGACGTTTTACAATGATCATAAATAAATGTTCATTAATGGCCATTGTTTTTTATGTAGGCAATTTTGTTTACATTTGATTAGTTAATAGTTTTAAGAGCAATGTTAATAATTAATTTTGAATATGGTGAAAATTTGGAAAATATTCAAATGAAAATGCCAGGTTCCCCCAAATTCTTAAAAACAATATTCTCAATATACAATACATTAAATTCCCGGCAACGCGAAGGACAAGAAGTAAAATTTGTCCCTATATTTTTGTGTTCATTCCTCATCTATAGTTAGGTTCAACTTCCTGTATATTTTTGTGTTTATTTCTATTCCTCGTCTATTGTTTGATTCAACTTCCAGTAAACTGATATGATTGACTTTGTGGTCTTTAGCGACATTTTAGTATTTTAGTAAATAAAAATATTAGGGCTGTTAACGATTAATTTAAATTTAATGGTGAACTTTTGAAAAATTAACGATTATTTATCGTTAATTTCGATTAAAGCCAAAAATTTTAATTTACGGTGTCATAAGTAACATTTATTAAAATACTTGTTGAAAATCGAAATTACACTGGAATGTCTTCTTTATATGACATCTTTTAACCAACAACGCAAACGACAAGTGTATTGACATTATTTGGTTCAAGTGATGAGCGGGTCTTATTGACAATAAAACCAGACGAGCTGAACAATCGTTCACATAACTTTAGATTGTCTCAGCTGAAGTTTCCGATACTGTATTGGATGTTTGGTTTGTAGATGATATGTAAGCGAAGTGTTAGAACCATGGTAGCAATGTTCTCTTTAAGCAGCGCGGCTGCTCAGATATTTGACCGACGCCACGCAGGAGTTTATAATCACCACGCAGCAAATTTTGTAAAATATTGCACCAAAAAATGGACGTTGTGCAACTTTGCAGACGAGTTTTTTTTTAAACTTTGCACACGGACCAACGAAGCTTTGACTTAGAGGGAACATTGCATGGTGGGCAAACGATTTCTCTCAATGGACAAAATAACCTTTTTCAACATTTTGAACATTCACGTCAGTCAATAGTTTAAAATCGGAATGTTGGTTTATTCGTCCGGAAATTTGTTTATATTTATCGGCCTACACGGTTTGCTTTTCGACTTCCAGTACATTTATAAGTGGTGGGTCGATTAATCGATAAAAAAAATTTAATGGTTAACAATTTTAACAATTAATCGAGGACTTAATCGTTAATTTCCGGAGCCCTAAAAAATAAAGATCGCTAACATTATATATATATATATATATATATATATATATATATATATATATATATATATATATATGTTTCAGAGTTGGGGGCTATTTCCCCTTGTCTGACAGGTATTTTTTGTTTGTTTTTTGTGTGCTAATTTCCATTCTTCTTTTACGTGAAAGATTTTATCTATCCCCAACCTTTAACATATTTTTTTTTCAATATAAGCAAAAATCAATATTTTTATCAACAGGGATTACCTTAAGTATATCAAGCGATAACTTTAATTCAACAATCAATATATTTTTCATTGTAACATTCTGTAAGAAAATTCTGCTTTTAACAAGAAAAAAAACCAGTCCGCTAGAAAGCCTCTAGTATGGGAGCCGCTAGTTAAGAGGCTTTAAACTATGTGAACGCTTTAGTAAGAGTTTTTTTCTTCTAAGTTTTTTTTCATTCTCTCATAACAATTTTACCCCTATGTGAACCTAGACTCTGGCCCCCGAAGTCCGTTATTATTTTATGTTTCATGCCCAGTAATGATAGGGTCTGACTCAAGCGCCGTTTCTATAATTACAGATAAGATGGGATATTTTTTATAGATCAATATTTATACACTTGAAGGGGAAAACATTCGAAAAGTTCTTTTAAGGATCTCATCGTGAAATCCCCTCCCCCACCCCTCCCTTTTTCCCCCCTCATAGAAACAAGGTAGTCATTAATGGGCGATTTGCTTTGTTTTGCTAATCCTTCGTCTCTGGCCTATGTTTAAATAATGCTTTGACGTCATTCTTCATTGTATCCTCTAACCCCAACAAAACAACAATGCTGGACTCAAGGTCATTAGGTCAATTGTCTGACTCTTGATTAGATATCAGGATCTGAGCATTAACTTGTACAAAATTGTCTGACTCTTGATTAGATATCAGGCTCTGAGCATTAACTTGTACAAAATTGTTAGCATTCACTAGAGGGGGGAAATAAACATATCACCTTTAATCTTCGTCTTTACTGTTTCAAAAACTGTCATGGCGTTCTCTTTAAAACCCACAGAACTGGTTACATTAACAAGATAGCCAAGAACCTGTGGCAATTGTTAAATAACAAGATAGCCAAGAACCTGTGGCAATGGTTAAATAACAAGATAGCCAAGAACCTGTGGCAATGGTTAAATAACAAGATAGCCAAGAACCTGTGGCAATGGTTAAATAACAAGATAGCCAAGAACCTGTGGCAATGGTTAAAAAACAAGATAGCCAAGAACCTGTGGCAATGGTTAAATAACAAGATAGCCAAGAACCTGTGGCAATGGTAAAATAACAAGATAGCCAAGAACCTTTGGCAATGGTTAAATAACAAGATAGCCAAGAACCTGTGGCAATGGTTAAATAACAAGATAGCCAAGAACCTTTGGCAATGGTTAAATAACAAGATAGCCAAAAACCTGAAGCCATGGTTAAATAACAAGATAGTCTAGAACAGTGGTTCCCAAACTTTTTTGACCCACGGACCCCTTTTATAGTCAAAACTTCCCCACGGACCCCCAAGTGAAACAACTACATAAATATATAGTACAAAAATTACAAATTCAAAAAAGCAACATTTTGTTGAAGTATTTATTGAAATTATAACTTTTGTTTAAAATAAAATTGGAAAAAATTAATAACTTGGATAAACGTGATGCGATTTTATGAGTGTATACTATGTTTGTGAGTAGCAACCGCAAATCCCCACGAGCACCAATTTCTTATCGGTTTCTGATTTTTATGATGAGGTTCACAGCGGCACTGAATCTTTGTTCTACCCAATGGAAAGACGGTAAAGCAGTCAACAACTTCTGTACAATAACTTGTAATGCGGGCTATAAAATTGGGCTGTCCAGTGACCCAAAATGCAAGATGTAAAATTGGGATCTGATTTTGCCACCATAATTTGTGGTATCCTAGTTCAAATATTGGTTTAAGTTCCTCATTTAAATAAGCTTCTCCAGTATTAGTATGGATTCATCTGTGTTTGGGATCTGAGCTAGTCCACGCGAAAAAGGATTCAACACCCAGTCGGGAATATCCAAGTGAAGAATTCTCCAAATCTTTGGTTGAGGTCTGCGTGAAGAGCTGTTAAGTTTTTACAGTAGGCCAGCATATCTTTGTCTCTATTTTAAAATTTCGAAAGATTTTGAAACTGAGAACATTCTCCTGTTCCTAAGTTTTTGTTTTGTACAGAAAAAAGTTTGCAACAAACGCAGATATTATGCTTTTGATTAAATTTAATTGGTTTACTTGTAGTTTCAAATTAGTTTCTTACTTTAAAGTTGGTAAATAAATCATTCACTAGGGATATGTCATTTTTTGAGTTAATTGTGTCGCAAATGATTGTCTTTCTTTTCCAGGAATTCCAACACTGAATCAAAGAGAGCATAAATCGATTTAAATAAGTAATTGATAACTAACGTACTTATGTGTGAACTAGGTTGTGCTGCAGCGCCTGCGGCGCCCACCTTTTTCAAAAGCCCAACTAACTTGTCATTGTATGATAAATACATACTAATTTCCTTAAATGTACACAAAGTATTTTATAATAGGGGTTGTAGAGCGCCAACGACGCCCACGTTTTTGGGGGGTCAAAAGCCCAAGTAACTTATCCTTATATGATAAATACGAAATATTTCTGAAATGTACACAAAATATTTATATAATATTTATTTACAGTGCTAATCACAACACGATTTTTAAAACTAATTTTAGAAAGCAGCGCACCAAATTACTGCACCAAAAAAATAACTCTTTGAGTCAGTCAGCACTGTTTACATCACAAATTTTGACGTCAAAGTTTCGTGCGTTGTTTGGTTAATGTTAATCTGGATACCAAAATGATTATGATTTTTAAGTCTATATTTTCAATTTTTAAAAAAAAAGCAGAGTGATGTCCTTTAGCGTTAGGCCAAAGTGAGTCAGTCATACATAATTGAGCGTAAATATATATGATAAGTAAACGATTATAGTCTTCTTCATTTTCCAAACAATGTTGAGTAAATAATCTCTCATTGAAGGCATTCCTTCTGCTCTAATGACATTATCTAGTGATCCATACAAATTCCACTAAGTTTTTTGCGAATAAATGATGTCGATGATGGTACAATGTACTAAAAATACATTCCCTTCAGCTTGTCTTAAGTATGCCAGTCAAGGGCTATTACTTTAACTTGAAAAAATCTTTTAAATTCAGTTAAAAACGTTTCTTCTTTCGTATCTGTTTCCAAACATTTAGCCATACTTCAAATATTCAACAAAACTGTATTGTCGGCATAGTTTCCTCGGCTTACTCAGTGCTGGATTTACCTATTTGAATTTGCTAAACAAACTATAGCTTAGGGCCCCCGCCTTCTTGGAGGCCCCCGGAACTTTTTTTCCCGATTTGGCACTGACATAGAATATCTGGACTTCAAAAGGGCCCCTTTATCTCAAATAGCTTAGGGCCCAATCAAGTCTAAATTCAGCCCTGGGCTCACGCAATCTCTTACTCTTATCTGTTGTAACAAACCACTGTTAATAATAAACATTTTCAATGAAATGCTACAGCAAAGCCCTATGGAAAAAATATTTGATAGGATACAATTTAGATAAATATAACTTCCTGGCACATCGAAAAATACCCTACCTTGCAACCTTCGTAGATTCAAGCTAAAAACTTTTATTTTTCTGACCTACTTATTAGAATTCCGCATTTCTTACGCATCAAAATATACCTTTTAACAAACCAAGTATTTTGATTGGTTATAGTTGTATAAATTACCTCAGTTCTACTACCTTTTCTAGGTAAAACAACATTGCACTCCATGACTAACAGCACCTAAGTTTGTTTTGAATCAGTTGAAATATACTTTTTTAAAATTATTTATTTTAATTTTCATGATAATAAAAATTGATCAGTTTTATTATTTTATATTAAACCTTCCGCGGACCCCCTGATGCTGTTCAGGGACCCCCAAATCAATTTTAACTCTCCACGGACCCCCTGAATGGTACCAGGGACCCCTGGGGGTCCGTACGGACCACTTTGGGAACCACTGGTCTAGAACCTGGCAGTGACTGGCTGATGTATGTCATGTTAGATGGCCAAGTTCTCACTCAGTGGAAAACGTAATCACGCGTGGGTGGATCTTTAA
Organism: Ampullaceana balthica; assembly: GCA_944989445.1. Taxonomy (NCBI): domain Eukaryota; kingdom Metazoa; phylum Mollusca; class Gastropoda; family Lymnaeidae; genus Ampullaceana; species Ampullaceana balthica. The sequence continues at coordinate 1,889,540 of CALYLW010000031.1, forward strand.
ACTATCGTTCTAAAAATAATAAAACCGGACTGATCTGCCAGTCGCTAAATAATTTACATTTACTTTTTTTAAAAGCTATTGCATCCATTCGTTTCAGTGGTGCATTATTAAATAGGCGGTCATAAAAAAATAAACTATCCATTTTAGGGACCGTTGATAAATGACGTCACGCGATCACACACACACCTAACTCTTCAAGGGCAAACATCAGTTTTAATCCAATTATATTCACAAGTCAAGGCCTTTGGACACAATGTACACATTTTTCAAAGGAAACTATCTCAAATTCAGCCAACTGCCACTACAGGAAATCATGACAAACTTTACAGAAATAAACTGCAATGAGCAAAGGCAGGGGTAAGTTGCAGAGGCCATATCCATGGCTGAGGGATTTCAAAGACACTTTCAGGACTTAGCAACTTTGAAGAGGGTTTCATTTTTTGTCTTCACCTTTCTCTGTGGACCCCGATGATGCGCCAGGCCATCTGCAACTTGAACTCGTGGAGTTTCAAAGTGATGCTGGATGTCGCAGCAGACAACAACAGCTTTCTCTCATTGCATTTTTACCGTCAGCTGGATTATGACAGATTTCGAGAATCTTTAACATTTGCTAAGAAAATGATCAGCTTGATTGGCTCAAAATGTGTGAGCAGACATTCTCATATATGAATTTTAACAAGAATCGTGTGAGGACAAGACTAAGTGACTCTTACCTGTGTGATATCATGCGTGTCAAACTAGTTGCATTGAGCCAGATCTCGCTTATTTACTGTAGTCAAGATCTCAGTTTCCCCCTTCGCATTAAAATTTTGCAATAAAAAGCTTCTCAAAGTATGTCATTTTTGCTTAATATCTTAATTCGGTCCCCTCATATCTTTACTTCGTGGAATATGGCCCGCCATGCAACAAGTATGGACGGCCATTATTTAGTGTAAGGATGCACTCTTATATCTTATACGCGTGAAAACGGGATTAAATAATTTTGAAGCAATCAAATATTTAATCGGACATTTTTTTAAAGTTGCGCATTTTGATGTGACATCACATTTCTTAAACACCCCCCTCGTCACACGTCTTCACAACAGTGTGACCCCCTCCCCCCCCCCTGGTCCGTGACGTCTTTTATGGACAACCCCTTACAGATATATCTGCAAATTATTTTAAAGTCACTCCTCACCCCCTCCCTCACTTACTTCACAAATTCACTCACGCACTCCTTCAATCACTCACTCATGGCCTCACTCACTCATTGCCTCACTCACTCATTGCCTCATTCACTCATTGTCTCACTCACTCACTCTCTAATGAAACCACTCTATCACTTCATACTGTCTCTCACTTGCTTACCCATTTTCTATCTCCCTGCTTTCTTCACTCATTCACTAATTTCCTTACTCACTCCCCCCCCTCTAATTTACTCAAGCCTTCACTCACTCCCACATTCATTCCCGGTAACTCAAGAACAACAAGCCTCAAATTGTATATTAGCAGTGAACAACTTAATCTCAAAGTAAAGATCGTTGTCTTTTTTAAAAATCCTTTATATTAACTCGTGGTGTCTGGTTGCTTGCTTGTTTGTTCGTCGAAAACACTTTGGATCGATTTTTAACCCACTTCCTCGTACGCTAGCGAGCTGAAATTTTGCAGGCTGTTTTGTGTCGATGATAACAACGATGTATCAAAATTTCAGATTGATCGCATGTGCTGTCATTAAATTATTGAATTTTTAGTTTATTTTATTTATCTCTATGTATCATGTTATTTTTTGAGATAGAGTGTCGCAGTGCGTATTATATTGGACGACCTTTTTAATACTTTCCTGTTGCGCGATTTGGTGCGTATTATATGGACGATAATTTTTTAAAATATATTCCCAATCGGTGCGCATTATATTAAACATGTTTTACGAGACATAATTTAAATTTTGGATTTTTGGATTGTCGTGCGCTGCGTATTATAATGAACATTCTTTTATTTCTGTCTCGTACATAAAGGATTTATAGTTAAAAACTTGGTTTTTTACAGGTTTTTTTAATTTTAGTCTTTTTTGTTATTTTTTCTAAAGTTAACATTAAGTTTCTAAGTTACCTAAAAAAAATAACCATAATTATCATCTATAGGCCTTTTCATAGTATGGCGAAGAGTAATTAACAGCAATAATGGGGCTATATATCTTTTTAAAGGACAAATTTCATAAAATTTAATAAAAGATACGAGTCAATACGTCAATGTAGGTATATTGAGGAGGATGTATCTTATCAGCTATTTCTTAATCCTTCGTTAATTTAAGACATTTTATTGGACTTGAAAAGGGAAAAAAAAGTTTCGTAATTTTACTTTGCTAACAATTTTGAGAATATAATGATTCGACTTTATTTATGCTTTAAAACTATGTTCCGCTAAAATTTAACCTAAAAATAGTGCATTACTCATTGAGCAATGACGTTTTCCGGTTTTAGAAATGACAAAGCCTATAACAATGATTGTTTGTCTCGTCATGCGTTTTCCCCTTAAATGTTTGCTTGTAAATCACGTTAGGACTTTTCACACTGCACAATTTTTTATTTTATTTTTAATGTTGTGAAAGTTGCGCACCACTAACAACAGGAATTAGTGAGACAAGTAGCCCCCCCCGCCCCAGCCCCTTTATAACTAACCCAAACTACGCCCCTGATCACCACCCACAAATCGATCAATGAGGGGGTGGGGGGCATCTTCAACAACTACCAAATGTGAAGACTTCCAAAACGCTGATTGTGTGATAATGTGATGTATGTATTTAGCCTCCCTCTCGAAAGTCATTTTTTAATTCGTGTCTGCACAAATCGACAAGAATATGTTTCAATCATTTTGTTTATGACATCCGAACAGAGGTGTCACTAGGGTTGGTGTACACCAAGTGCGGCAGCTCATGGTGTCAGTCCCTCACAACTTACCCCCATAGACCTTCTTCGAGTCTGCCAGTGGCCAAATAACGGTAACAGAATAATTTTACATTTTGGTGTCCCCCCCCCCTGTAATGGTGTCACTCGGTGCGGTCCACACCACCAGCACCCCTCTAGTGACGCCTCTGCATCCGAAGTGCGTTGTTTCCTCGTTGTTATCTTTAGCATATCATCGTTGTTGACATGGAAGGTTAAATCAGACACTCATACCAGAATCAATGACATGACGTATGTGGGTCATGAGGTGCAGAACACTGAGGTCAGGCGATGAGTGGGGTGGGGGTGGGGTTCACCAGGGCGTAGCTATGAGTGAGCGATGGGGCTGACGTCAACTTCTTGCTGATGATGAAAATTGTGAGCTGAAATGAAGTGAGTTGAAGCGATACGTTTGGCCGGGGCTTTCGAGGTGACGGGCAGTGGCGGACGCCTACAGGAGAGGCTCAAGCCCAACAACTACCCGCTGGTCGTGTGGTCGTGGGGAAGTGACTGTATCCAAGAGGGACAAGTTCTTAAGACATTCATGTCAAGGTAATTTCGACTATTCCAAGGAGCTGGTGCGGATGAATCAAATCGCGTGTTAGGAAACCAATGAAGGTCCCTCAGAACTTCCAAATTCCTTTTTGTACAACGGTATTTGTGCCACGATGGCTTGTTTCTGAATGGCAATGCGGGGACTGGGCCTGATAGATGAGAGATCAGACGTCTTTAAACACGATAGATTCCAAAACAAATGTAAATGTACCCCATTATTTGTTTACATAAATCTACGACAGCGACTTACTCACTCCCTCCACCACCTCATAGTGAGTCGCGTTAGTATGGATTTGTGTCAGTGTATGTTTCATTGTGTATGCTTCTGTGTGTGTGTTTTGTTGTTGTTTTTTCTTTTTTTTTGGAGTTGATTGAGGGCCGTGTTGAGGCTACAGCTCCTAAGAGACCGTGAAACTCAGTACTCACGGCCAGGCACTTCGGGTAACTACAAGAGACCTTGAAACTCAGTACTCACGGCCAGGCACTTCGGGTAACTACAAGAGACCGTTAAACTCAGTCCTCACGGCCCGGCACTTCGGGTAACTACAAGAGACCGTTAAACTCAGTACTCACGGCCCGGCACTTCGGGTAACTACAGTTTTAATGCATTTAGGATCACTGTAGAGAAACTGCAATAGAGGTTCTCAAACTCTGTTAAAATCACCATCGAGGGGCTTGACATGAACACAGAAAATAAGCTTCTTTAACATTTTTATTATAGCTTTTTAAAGTAATAATTAAGCTTTTAAAATGTTAGAATGTTTTATTTTACCATTTATCATTTTGGAATATTTGCTATTTTAAGTTTTTTTAGCAATGTCCGAGTACTGCCTGTTTTGAAATATTTTAGCATTGTACGAGTGCTGACTGTTTTGAAATATTTTAGCATTGTACGAGTGCTGACTGTTGTGACATATTTTAGCATAGTACGAGTGCTGACTGTTGTGACATATTTTAGCATTGTACGAGTGCTGACTGTTGTGACATATTTTAGCATTGTACGAGTGCTGACTGTTGTGACATATTTTAGCATTGTATGAGTGCTGACTGTTGTGACATATTTTAGCATTGTATGAGTGCTGACTGTTGTGACATATTTTAGCATTGTACGAGTACTGACTGTTGTGACATATTTTAGCATTGTACGAGTACTGACTGTTGTGACATATTTTAGCATTGTACGAGTACTGACTGTTTTAAAATCATGAAAAGGTGTGGTATCCCCCCCCCAATGCTCCCTCTTTGTTTCGTTGGTCCGTGTGCAAAGTAAAAAAAGACTCGCGTGCAAAGTTGCCCAGCGATCACTTTTTGTGCAATTTTAATACAAAGATTGCTGCGCGGCGTCGGTCAGATATATGAGTGGCCGCGCAGCTTAAAGGGAATATTGGATCCGCCCCTTGTAGCTACTATTTTTATAGACAAGCGCTAACAAAATACCTTGGAGTTCATCAAAAAGAGGGATTTTAATGTTGGTGAGCTTATCTTAATAGCATTTAAATGATGGGGAGATCTAACAGAGGCGGCGTTTGTTCTAAACACGACGTCAGAGATAACGATGAAACGCCCACGAATTGGTCTTTAAATCAGAGCGTAGTATCCAGCAGCGATAAGGAATGGGGGAAGGGAAAGGGGGGGGGGAGGAATAAGTTATACGTCTGCAAGATTTTTAAAAAAAATAGATTCAATACGCAAATGAATGTTTTGAATGATCTCAACGTTAATATAGCTTATTAAATGTTTGGAATTCGCTTGACCAAAAATATGAAATTTTAAAACATTATTTGGGTGAGCTAAGCTTTCGGGTGTAATATGTGTGTAATATAATATAGACGAGTTGTCAGTAACTATTTGTAGAGTTATATTGTCTGTGTACAAACTAACCATAGACTCGTCATAAATTGATATTAATATTTGTTTAAAATTGTTCGAGAATCGTAACACTTATTCCAACAACCGTGGGAAAATTGCAAGGGAAAGAAGAACAATATCGGTAAACATTGATCCACAGTTGTATTGGCGGACGTGAGCAGATAATGAGATGGCTCAAAGTCTGCATTTTGGGTACTATGGAGATTTTAATCAGGGTCATACCATGAACTCTTCTCTTACAGGCCTCAGTAATCCACACCTGGGGATGGGGAGGGTGGGCGTTGGATGGGCGTTTGCCCATTGTTCCCTCACCCCCCCCCACTTATAACACAATGGCAAAGATTACGGTGTGAATGTCTGAGTCTTGAAACATTGTATCAGCCTAGGACTCCAAGGCCGACATTTTGGGCCCCTATTGCAGTGCTTCTCAAAGTGGTGGTCCGCGGACCGGTGCCGGTCCGTGGGCCATGCGCTGCCGGTCCGCAGATGTTCTCAAAAAAAGGACTGAAAAAAATGTCAGTGCAGGGAAAATAGTGCACCGGTCCCTGGTGCAATGGGAAAAATTCCTGCCGGTCCGCCATACTAAAAAGTTTGAGAAGCACTGTCCTATTGTGTTCTAGCACGATGGGTTTGACCATGTGTGCCATTGTGTCGCTGTCATGTCGCCTTCGTTGAGATGGAAGAGAATAAACGTGTTACTTAGGCTTCTGTATCTCTCACGCGTTAATGGAAGACGTAGGAATTTTGTTGAAAACTAAAAAAGTAGCTCAGTTAATAATACGGTGATAATAGAGAGGTCACTGGCAAGCAATGTTCCCTCTAAGGTTCGTTGGTCCGTGTGAAAAGTATAAAATTGTGTGTGCAAACTTGCACAACATCCATTTTTTGTGCAATCTTTTACAAGATTTGCTGCGCGGTTATTCTAAACTGATGCGCGGCATCGGTCAGATATCTGCGCGGCAGCGCAGCCGCGGAGCTTAAAGGGAACTTTGCTGGCAAGACTTATTCATGTTTTAAGATAACATCTTGGCGTCTGATGTTCTCATACATCCGGGGAAAAGCTGGTCACAAATTGGCGCAACAAATTACATTTGACCCCAGACAGTCCTTCCAGAAGGGGAGCTAATCTTCAGAAACATCCTGCGACGTCAAGTCCTTAAATAGAATCCTCACACACACGCGCGCCCAAACATGCGCACAGACACGCGAGCACGCACACACACACACACACAAACGTATTTTAACAAATTTCATCGAAACAGCTCCAAACATTTATTTTCTAAAATATTGCAGACACTTGTGCAGACACTTGTGCAGACACTTGTGCAGACACTTGTGCAGACACTTGTGCAGACAAGTTGTGTGATTTCGGCAAGCCAAGCGACCGATCCAGTAAGCATTGGAATTTACAAACAAAAACCTGGACTGTATTCTTCTAAATCACATTTTAATATGATTTTTAGAGGCTGGTTGGGGATGTGTATATGATGTACACCCTTAGGGGCGGGATGTTTATATGATGTACACCCTTAGGGGTGGGATGTGTATATGATGTACACCCTTAGGGGTGGGGTGTTTATATGATGTACACCCTTAGGGGCTGGGTGTTTATATAATGTAGACCCTTAGGGGTGGGATGTGTATATGATGTACACCCTTAGGGGTGGGATGTGTATATGATGTACACCCTTAGGGGTGGGATGTGTATATGATGTACACCCTTAGTGACGGGGTGTTTATATGATGTGCACCTCATGGGGTGGGTGTGTAAATAATGTGCACCTCATGGGGTGGGTGTGTAAATGATGTGCACCTCATGGTGTGGGTGTGTAAATGTAGTGCACCCCAAGTGGATAATTCTATGAAAAAGTCATGACGGGGAATCGTAACACGGAATCGACATCTGTGTTTAAAACATCGAGTCACGACGGAATACATCTCACGGGTTGTATCCTCTGACGTCACTGGTATGCCAAATGGCCAGCCCCCTTCCCACAGTTATTTGATGTAAGAAAATTGTTTGAATTTGATGGAAGGAAATAAGAATGTTGGATGCTTTGAAATCCATATTTGCAAAAAAATTCATCTTAATTATAAATCAGAATGTCAAGTACATTTATGGCCTCTGTTTGGGATTATGAACGGTCGTAGTAGCTATAAAACACACTATAAAGTTTTGAACTGAAAATAATAACAATAATAACAACAATACAGTCATAAGAACAGTCTTAATAATGATAGAATTCCAGGCACAAGTGAGAATTTTTTCAATAAATAATTTGACATTATGGCTAAATATAATATCTTACAACAACCAGCAAACAGCAGCGAGTTGACATCTAGGAGTTGACATCTAGGAGTTTTAGCCCAAACGTTGGTGTCTAGGAGTATATGTCCAAAAATTGTTGTCTAGGAGTATATGTCCAAAAATTGTTGTCTAGGAGTATACGTTCAAAAGTGTATATCTAGGGTTATATATCCAAAAGTGTATATCTAGGAGTATATATCCAAAAGTGTATATCTAGGAGTATATATCCAAAAGTGTATATCTAGGAGTATATATCCAAAAGTGTATATCTAGGAGTATATATCCAAAAGTGTATATCTAGGAGTATATATCCAAAAGTGTATATCTAGGAGTATATATCCAAAAGTGTATATCTAGGAGTATATATCCAAAAGTGTATATCTAGGAGTATATATCCAAAAGTGTATATCTAGGAGAAAATTTCCAAAAGTTGATGTCTATGAGTATATGTCCAAACATTGATGTCTAGAATTTGATATCTATGAGTTGATGTCCGTGAGTTGATGTCCGTGAGTTGATGTCCGCGAGTTGATGTCCGCGAGTTGATGTCCGCGAGTTGATGTCCGCGAGTTGATGTCCGCGAGTTAATGTCCGCGAGTTGAAGTACGCGAGTTGATGTCCGCGAGTTGATGTCCGCGAGTTGATGTCCGCGAGTTGATGTCCGCGAGTTGATGTCCGCGAGTTGATGTCCGCGAGTTGATGTCCGCGAGTTGATGTCCGCGAGTTGATGTCCGCGAGTTGATGTCCGCGAGTTGATGTCCGCGAGTTGATGTCCGCGAGTTGATGTCCGCGAGTTGATGTCCGCGAGTTGATGTCCGCGAGTTGATGTCCGCGAGTTGATGTCCGCGAGTTGATGTCCGCGAGTTGATGTCCGCGAGTTGATGTCCGCGAGTTGATGTCCGCGAGTTGATGTCCGCGAGTTGATGTCCGCGAGTTGATGTCCGCGAGTTGATGTCCGCGAGTTGATGTCCGCGAGTTGATGTCCGCGAGTTGATGTCCGCGAGTTGATGTCCGCGAGTTGATGTCCGCGAGTTGATGTCCGCGAGTTGATGTCCGCGAGTTGATGTCCGCGAGTTGATGTCCGCGAGTTGATGTCCGCGAGTTGATGTCCGCGAGTTGATGTCCGCGAGTTGATGTCCGCGAGTTGATGTCCGCGAGTTGATGTCCGCGAGATGATGTCCGCGAGTTGATGTCCGCGAGTTGATGTCCGCGAGTTGATGTCCGCGAGTTGATGTCCGCGAGTTGATGTCCGCGAGTTGATGTCCGCGAGTTGATGTCCGTGAGTTGATGTCCGTGAGTTGATGTCCGTGAGTTGATGTCCACGAGTTGATGTCCACGAGTTGATGTCCATGAGTTTTGGTTTCCCTGAAGTTCGTTAGTAAACATTCAGCTACCGTCCCATTGATGAGACATGTCTACATGATACACACCCACCCCACACACCCACCCCACACACCCACCCCACACATTCAGACGTGTCTACATGATACAGCAATAGATGATTTAAGCCTGCAGCCCCCCCCACCCCACACATTCAGACGGCCAGGAGAGCCCGCCCTGACCCAGTGGATTGGAGAACCCGACCTGACCCAGTGGATTGGAGAGTTTGGTGAGCAAAGAAACTCATTCAATCATAGCTAGACAAATTAATCTAGGGCTCAAATCTATATCTGTAGGTGTTTGATTTTTTGTTCTTATCCTTATTCGGTGTTTCCAATGGGCGTGAAAGTGATGGATCAGTTTTGACAAGTAATAATGTTGGTCTAGACGCCATTCTCTTATTATATCACTTTGGCCTGGATGTCAATATCTTATCATGGATGTTGGTTTGGACATCAACTTCTTATCGTCTTATGTTGGATTCGGACATCAATTTCTTCTGGTCTTATATTGGTTTAGACGTCTTGGATAGGGTATACGTCCCTCTGCTGAAGTCTCCCATTGGTCTGAACATGTATTTGTCTTGGATTAGTCTGTTCCTCGTCGTCTGCAATTAAACACGACGCCGGGTCTTTAAGGAATCGTATTTAACAATAAGCGAGTCACTAACTCTCTGTTATTGATATAGATTTTTCTATCTACTTGTTCATTATAATGACAAGATTCCGCCCGGCATTGTCTGGGGTATGGGAAAATATTATTCATCTTCAATATTCTTCCAGAGACATGTCATTTCTTTTGTCTGCTGGAACAAACAGGAATTATTTCCGCCCATGATCAAAAACCAAACGGCTTTATGTTATCCCTGTGATTTATGTCTTCATTCGTGAGCTGCCAAATCTGGTCAAATAAACAACTTGTGTATGTGACCAACAACAACAGAGAGATTCAAACGTATACTTTGTTGTTTTTAAATAGTTGTTTTCAAACACTGACAATGTACAAATGACTTATTGGTAGATAACAATGTATGCAGCTCTGTCCTATTCTTGCCCCATTATTGATGCAGCAGAGCTGTTTGCTGTATTCAACGAAATAGTAATGATAATAAAGATAGTAATTTGAGAACTTACTGAGAGTTATAACCCCCACCCCCCCCTCCACCACAGCACGAAGCTGGGCTCACCACGTTTTAGATTTATTTATTTTTTAAATTTCAATGCACACACAAATATATACACATATACAATAAAAACGTTCAAAACCTAACTAAACACAACATATCCTGAAATCGATGGCACACCCTGACGACAAATTCTCTTAGCACTTTTGAATAGTTGCTTTTTACCTGAAGCCACGAAACAATTAAAGTTTAATGATTCAAAATAATATGACGCATATGGCTTTATTTAACGCAAGGGTTGCCAAAGTCCGGCCCGCGGGCCAAATAAGGCCCTCGTTTAAACTTTAACAGTTTGGCGACTTCATCTTAAATAATTGACTTATAATTTTTTTCTGAAATGGCGACAAATAACGGTTAAAAAATCAATGTAGTTTTATTGTATTTAACAAAGTTGATGTTGGGTTCTGGTTTGTGTACGAAATTCTTTGACGTCCGATGACGAAATCGTTAAGGTAGTATTGTTGGTTTTGTTTTGCCAACTCCGAAAAGGAATCGAATGTAGCGTCAGAGTAATTAAGATTTTAAGACAATTGTTCCTCTCCAAATGTTCGGTCTTATTATATTTCATCACGTTTTCTTTATTGTATGGTACCAAAAAAAATATTCATTTCACATAATTTAAAAGGCTGTTATTGTTATTCAGTCTCAACAAATGACATTTTTGATGACTTTCTTAATCCGGCTCACAAACATTTTTACTTCATGGAATATGGCCCCAAAGTTGGGACACCCCTAGAATAACGTATGATTTAAGTAAATTTAATTAAAGGAATTTTAACCATCCTTTAAGTTATTTTACAAATTTTAAAGAAATGAAATTTTGACTTAAGGTTAATTGAATAATCCGTAGCACCAGTTTATTGTTTGTATCTGTAGCACTAGGTATTAGAGTCAGTAGCACTAGTTACCAGAGTCAGTAGCACTAGTTACCAGAGTCAGTAGCACTAGTTACTAGAGTCAGTAGCACTAGTTACTAGAGTCAGTAGCACTAGTTACTGGAGTCAGTAGCACTAGTTACTGGAGTCAGTAGCACTAGTTACTGGAGTCAGTAGCACTAGTTACTGGAGTCAGTAGCACTAATTACTGGAGTCAGTAGCACTAGTTACTGGAGTCAGTAGCACTAGTTACTGGAGTCAGTAGCACTAGTTACTAGAGTCAGTAGCACTAGTTACTAGAGTCAGTAGCACTAGTTACTAGAGTCAGTAGCACTAGTTACTAGAGTCAGTAGCCATCGTTGGTTTGTAAGCCGTATTCTCTGATGTATAACACTGGGTAAAACCTCGAAAATTATTTTATTTTTCGGAGAATTAAATTCTTTAAAGAATTGTGTGTGAACGTCAGAGGATCTTAAGGCCCATGAGGACTCGGCTACGATACATGAGAAACATTAACTCCCCCTTGCCCCGTCCCCAGAGAAAAAGATGAGACTCCCTGATATCGTCAACACCTGGTTCTGGTTACAACTATCACTGCCATTAGGCCTCCTGCCCCCCCCCACTCCCTCCTAGCCCCAACTCCCCTTGTACACGCTTCAATATATTCGTTTGTACTTGCACACCCTGTTCAGAAAGCAGTTTTCTAGACTAAAACACGGAAAAGCGGGGAGGGGGGGTGGGAGCTTAAGAGAAAATAAATAATAAAAAACAAAACAACATGACAAGCAGTGATATGTAGTGTAAAACCAATCATCTCCTTTCTGTGATAACAACTACATTTGAAGAAATCTAGTTTTTAGCACAAACATCCCTATGACCCTAACTCACCCAAAAATATTTATCACGATTCTCATCGGTGTTTATGTCTTGTTCTCGCAATCATATTTCATGTTTTTATTTAATTTTATTTTTGAATTTTTATATTTTAGGTAGAGGTTGTTGCTTTTTTTTAAATTATTCATTGGAATATAAAATTTCCCCCTGTCTAGTGTCTAGACTAAGGAATATCTTTTATATTTATTATTTCTGAATGTGTGTAGTCCACCATTCTGAATTCTTTTTAAGATAGGAGGGCAAATACGATTCATTATATTTTTGTGTGTGTTTTGTTTTCAACAGAAACTATGTTTAACTTTTTTGCCAATGTTGTTAAAGAACCTCTGCTGGCACAAGGAGGGCAAAAGAGATGGCTGATGAAAATTCATCTTCAAATTTGTTGATCATGAATTATAAAATTTTAATATTTTAATTAAAACTTTACAATTAAGCAAGACATAATATGTATATGAAAATTCTTAAACGCCATGTAAGGCGTTTGATAAAAGCAATATAATCATCTTTGTTAGAATTCGTTGCGTGAAAATTTCCTAAGGAAATTTCACCTTGACCTACCTATGACGTCACTTTTTGAAAAACTTGACACATACACACTAATTTAACGTCAATTTCTTCACGCGCAAGGTCTAAAGACTGAATGTGAACGCGTATCATCTCAAACGCGAACAAAACATAAAGGATATCCCACTTTCACCGTGAGAAACTTTTTTCTTTCTTTTTAAGTGTAAAAATTTCCTTTCAGTGTTCCACGAGGTAAATACTCGTCCATCCTTCAAGCTTATCTCGTGGAGCCATGACGTCACGGGCCTATCTGCAATCACGTTCACCGCTCATACTAGACCAGGCGCGTTTTTTTTTAGAAATGTAAATGAAATTATCTCGGGAGACATTTGTGCGGCTGTTGACGATATTTATTTTAATCAGAGGCTTCGTTTCGGAAAGTAGCCGAACAATGAGTCCGAATTTTACCAACATAAAAACAAAAGTAAAATGATATTAAAAATATTTTAACAAAAGACAGAAAAAAAGAAAGGAAAGGGGAAGGTAGAAGGAACTGTAAAAGTAATGTAGGGAGGAAGTGAAGGGAGGAGAAAGAGAGGGGGAGAAAGGCGAGAGAGACAGGGGGATATAGGGAGGGAAGGGCGAGGGAAGGAGTGAGGAAAAGGAAGGGGGAGGAAAAACAAGGAAGTTTCAGAGGAAGTATAAGAAAAGAATAAGATAAAGGCAGCGTTTCTGAAACATGTTCAAGGCCAGACGTTCTTAAATAAAACTGCTGGTCAATCAAAGATATCTAAGGCGAACCTTAAAGTCCAGCATAAATCGAAACGTACGCGACTATTTTTATTCTATTATATTTTTTATGTTAAATATTTATTCGCCATAGTCCCCAGCTAAAGGGAGGAAATTTGCAGTAGATTGTGTGATACTTGTTAAATGTGAAAAACAAATAAACAGATACATATGAGAAAACATACGTTTTCTTCAAAGTCGAAGAGTTCCAGTAAGAATAAAAAATATTGAGGTCAAATTCAAGGCGAATTCTTTGAATTTACTTGATTCTATTAGAATGTACATGAACAATTTTTAGAGGAAGGTTTGACCTTTTGGGTTCAGCCTTTATTGAGACACAAACCGCACTGTCAAGGAGAGAAAAAGTGGGCGCCAACTTCAGTATTCAGACAATGGCGTTAGTTCTGAGATCAAACTGCGTGCTCTGTTTAACTACACTATGAAGAATACGTGATAATAGAACGCATAGGTAGAGGCGTCACTATGGGGACAAGAACCGCACTGGGTGACACCAAAATGTAAAACTCTGTATGTCGCTGTTATTTGGCACTGGCAGACTTGAATGCGGGGTAACTCGTGAGGGGTGGACACCATTAGCTACCGCACATATCTGAAATATCATACAAAGCGCTTCAATGGCTTTTATGTGTAGGTTTTAATACAGAAAATTAGAAACAGGTCGTTTAATAAAAAGAGACACAGACAAACAAACATAGAAGGATGGACAAACACTAAATAGTCTGACAAACATTAAACCACCAGACATGTTTACCGAAAAATAGAATTATACACAGAAATTAACGGAGGTTAACGGACATACTGTAAGCATGTTAACGAACATGCAGAAAAACTGATGGACAGACATGCAGACAGTTTTTCTATGGTACGTTTTGATTTCCAATGTAGAAATAGAAATAAACGAGTCGTATTCTTCACTGAGTCTGTATTTCTGTGGCTTTCACCTACTAAACTATTACAGTATAATTATTATTGTTCCGTCTTGCGAAAGACTTGGTGAGTCGTTTGTTTTACTCACGTCTGCTCATTAATGAATGGGTTTAGCAGTCTGCCCGGCCTGGTGTCTGCCACCTGTGAGAATGTACCACATCTTATCTCAGAGCAGAAAGAGGCGGCCGGGGGAGTCGGGGGCTGAAGTTTGAAGTAGCCGTTAACACTAATTAGGATCATTCTGTGTGAGCTTCAAGTTTTGTGGGATGACCAGAGAACTATGAGAACTAAGTCATACGGACTGTCAGGACTAAGTCATACTTGCTGTCAGCACTAAGTCACAAAGACTGTTAGCATTAAGTCATACACAATGTCAGCACTAAGTCATACACAATGTCAGCACTAAGTCATACAGACTGTCAGCACTAAGTCATAAAGACTGTCAGCACTAAGTCATACACGCTGTCAGCACTAAGTCATACACAATGTCAGCACTAAGTCATACAAACTGTCAGCACTAAGTCATACAAACTGTTAGCACTAAGTCATAAAGACTGTTAGGACTAAGTCATACACAATGTCAGCACTAAGTCATACAAACTGTCAGCACTAAGTCATACACAATGTCAGAACTAAGTCATACAAACTGTAAGCACTAAGTCATACAAACTGTTAGCACTAAGTCATAAAGACTGTTAGGACTAAGTCATACACAATGTCAGCACTAAGTCATACAAACTGTCAGCACTAAGTCATACTTGCTGTCAGCACTAAGTCATAAAGACTGTTAGGACTAAGTCATACACAATGTCAGCACTAAGTCATACAGACTGTCAGCACTAAGTCATAAAGACTGTCAGCACTAAGTCATACACGCTGTCAGCACTAAGTCATACACAATGTCAGCACTAAGTCATACAAACTGTCAGCACTAAGTCATACTTGCTGTCAGCACTAAGTCATAAAGACTGTTAGGACTAAGTCATACACAATGTCAGCACTAAGTCATACAAACTGTCAGCACGAAGTCATACAAACTGTCAGCATTAAGTCATACAAACTGTCAGCATTAAGTCATACAAACTGTCAGCATTAAGTCATACAAACTGTCAGCACGAAGTCATACAAACTGTCAGCATTAAGTCATACAGACTGTCAGCACTAAGTCATACAAACTGTCAGCATTAAGTCATACAGACTGTCAGCACTAAGTCATACAAACTGTCAGCATTAAGTCATACAAACTGTCAGCATTAAGTCATACAGACTGTCAGCACTAAGTCATACAAACTGTCAGCACTAAGTCATAAAAACTGTTAGCATTAAGTCATACAAACTGTCAGCACTAAGTCATACAGACTGTCAGCACTAAGTCATACAAACTGTCAGCATTAAGTCATACAGACTGTCAGCATTAAGTCATACAGACTGTCAGCACTAAGTCATACAGACTGTCAGCACTAAGTCATAAAAACTGTTAGCATTAAGTCATACAAACTGTCAGCACTAAGTCATACAGACTGTCAGCACTAAGTCATACAAACTGTCAGCACTAAGTCATAAAAACTGTTAGCATTAAGTCATACAAACTGTCAGCACTAAGTCATACAGACTGTCAGCACTAAGTCATACAAACTGTCAGCATTAAGTCATACAGACTGTCAGCATTAAGTCATACAAACTGTCAGCATTAAGTCATACAAACTGTCAGCACTAAGTCATACAGACTGTCAGCACTAAGTCATACAAACTGTCAGCACTAAGTCATAAAAACTGTTAGCATTAAGTCATACAAACTGTCAGCACTAAGTCATACAGACTGTCAGCACTAAGTCATACAAACTGTCAGCATTAAGTCATACAAACTGTCAGCACTAAGTCATACAAACTGTCAGCACTAAGTCATACAGACTGTCAGCACTAAGTCATACAGACTGTCAGCAATAAGTCATACAAACTGTCAGCATTAAGTCATACAAACTGTCAGCACTAAGTCATACAAACTGTCAGCACTAAGTCATACAAACTGTCAGCATTAAGTCATACAGAGTGTCAGCACTAAGTCATACAAACTGTCAGCACTAAGTCATACAAACTGTCAGCATTAAGTCATAAAGACTGTTAGGACTAAGTCATACACAATGTCAGCACTAAGTCATACAAACTGTCAGCACGAAGTCATACAAACTGTCAGCATTAAGTCATACAAACTGTCAGCATTAAGTCATACAAACTGTCAGCATTAAGTCATACAAACTGTCAGCACGAAGTCATACAAACTGTCAGCATTAAGTCATACAGACTGTCAGCACTAAGTCATACAAACTGTCAGCATTAAGTCATACAGACTGTCAGCACTAAGTCATACAAACTGTCAGCATTAAGTCATACAAACTGTCAGCATTAAGTCATACAGACTGTCAGCACTAAGTCATACAGACTGTCAGCACTAAGTCATACAAACTGTCAGCACTAAGTCATACAAACTGTCAGCATTAAGTCATACAAACTGTCAGCATTAAGTCATACAAACTGTCAGCACTAAGTCATACAAACTGTCAGCATTAAGTCATACAGAGTGTCAGCACTAAGTCATACAAACTGTCAGCACTAAGTCATAAAAACTGTTAGCATTAAGTCATACAAACTGTCAGCACTAAGTCATACAGACTGTCAGCACTAAGTCATACAAACTGTCAGCATTAAGTCATACAGACTGTCAGCATTAAGTCATACAAACTGTCAGCACTAAGTCATACAAACTGTCAGCACTAAGTCATACAGACTGTCAGCACTAAGTCATACAAACTGTCAGCACTAAGTCATACAAACTGTCAGCATTAAGTCATACAGACTGTCAGCATTAAGTCATACAAACTGTCAGCACTAAGTCATACAAACTGTCAGCACTAAGTCATACAGAGTGTCAGCACTAAGTCATACAAACTGTCAGCACTAAGTCATACAAACTGTCAGCATTAAGTCATACAGACTGTCAGCATTAAGTCATACAAACTGTCAGCACTAAGTCATACAAACTGTCAGCACTAAGTCATACAAACTTTCAGCACTAAGTCATACAAACTGTCAGCACTAAGTCATACAGACTGTCAGCATTAAGTCATACAAACTGTCAGCACTAAGTCATACAAACTGTCAGCACTAAGTCATACAGACTGTCAGCACTAAGTCATACAAACTGTCAGCACTAAGTCATACAAACTGTCAGCACTAAGTCATACAGACTGTCAGCATTAAGTCATACAAACTGTCAGCACTAAGTCATACAGACTGTCAGCACTAAGTCATACAGACTGTCAGCACTAAGTCATACAAACTGTCAGCACTAAGTCATACAAACTGTCAGCATTAAGTCATACAAACTGTCAGCATTAAGTCATACAAACTGTCAGCACTAAGTCATACAAACTGTCAGCATTAAGTCATACAAACTGTCAGCATTAAGTCATACAGACTGTCAGCACTAAGTCATACAGACTGTCAGCACTAAGTCATACAAACTGTCAGCATTAAGTCATACAAACTGTCAGCATTAAGTCATACAGAGTGTCAGCACTAAGTCATACAAACTGTCAGCACTAAGTCATAAAAACTGTTAGCACTAAGTCATACAAACTGTCAGCACTAAGTCATACAAACTGTCAGCATTAAGTCATACAGACTGTCAGCACTAAGTCATACAGACTGTCAGCACTAAGTCATACAAACTGTCAGCATTAAGTCATACAAACTGTCAGCATTAAGTCATACAGACTGTCAGCACTAAGTCATACAGACTGTCAGCACTAAGTCATAAAGACTGTTAGGACTAAGTCATACACAATGTCAGCACTAAGTCATACAGACTGTCAGCACTAAGTCATACAGACTGTCAGCACTAAGTCATACAGACTGTCAGCACTAAGTCATAAAGACTGTTAGGACTAAGTCATACACAATGTCAGCACTAAGTCATACAAACTGTCAGCATTAAGTCATACAAACTGTCAGCACTAAGTCATACAAACTGTCAGCATTAAGTCATACAAACTGTCAGCACTAAGTCATACAAACTGTCAGCACTAAGTCATACAAACTGTCAGCACTAAGTCATACAAACTGTCAGCATTAAGTCATACAGACTGTCAGCATTAAGTCATACAAACTGTCAGCATTAAGTCATACAGACTGTCAGCATTAAGTCATACAGACTGTCAGCATTAAGTCATACAAACTGTCAGCATTAAGTCATACAGACTGTCAGCACTAAGTCATACAAACTGTCAGCATTAAGTCATACAAACTGTCAGCATTAAGTCATACAAACTGTCAGCACTAAGTCATACAAACTGTCAGCATTAAGTCATACAGACTGTCAGCACTAAGTCATACAGACTGTCAGCACTAAGTCATACAAACTGTCAGCACTAAGTCATACAGACTGTCAGCATTAAGTCATACAAACTGTCAGCATTAAGTCATACAAACTGTCAGCATTAAGTCATACAGACTGTCAGCATTAAGTCATACAGACTGTCAGCATTAAGTCATACAAACTGTCAGCACTAAGTCATACAGACTGTCAGCATTAAGTCATACAAACTGTCAGCATTAAGTCATACAGACTGTCAGCACTAAGTCATACAAACTGTCAGCATAGTATCTGCTTGAGTGCCGAAAAAACTTTGGATCGATTTTTAACCCACTTTCCCGTATGCTAGGGAGCTGAAATTTTGCAGCCAGACTCATGCCGATGATAAAAATGATGAATCAAAATTTCAGATCGATCGAATGTACTGTAATTAAATTTTTAGATTATCTTTATTTATCTCTATGTAACATGTTAATTTTTGTGCTAGAGTATCGTGGTGCATATTATATTGAACAAACTTTCCTGTCGCGTGGTAAGGTGCGTATGATAATATTGAAGATACTTTTAAAAAAATATATTCCTTATTGATGCGCATTATATTAAACATGTTTTACGAGACATAACTAAAATTTTGGATTTTTGAATTGTCGTGCGATTCGTATTATAATGAACATTCATTTAGTTATGTCTCGTACATAAAGGATTTATAGTCAAAAACTTTTTTTTACGGGTTTTTTTTATTACATCGTTCCCTTTTCCAAAATTAATATATAACCCAAACAATGACGTCATTTAATATTTTACGGCGAGAAACACCACACGCTTTTTTAACTGCTATTGACTGTCGTATTATTAAAATATAAGCTCAAACAATGACGTCATATAATATTTTACGGCGAGAAATACCACACGCTTTTTTAACTGCAATTGACTGTTGTACTATGTCCCTCAGCGTTACGGAGAGAGTGAGTGACTTGGGCTTTTATATTTTAATTTAAAAACCTAAAAAAAACAAGTTTTTGACTATAAATTCTTTATATACGAGACATAACTAAAAGAATGTTCATTATAATACGCATCGCACGACAATCCAAAAATCCAAAATTTTATTTATGTCTCAAATATATAAAGGATTTACAGTATTAAAAAAACGGAAAAAGGGTTTTAAAACATCTTATCTATACAGACGCTCCTTCTATGCAGAAGATAGTTGCGTCCACAGACCATGACGGATGATCTTAACATATTTAAGATACTGCGCACCGCGAGACAGATTAGCAATTAAAAGCAATTACATTTACAGATCGAGAATATATTTTTAAAATATATCGTCAATATAATACGCACTGCACGGCGCAACAGGAAAGTATTAAAAAGGTCGTTCAATATAATAATAATACGCACCGCGACGCTATAGCACAAAAATTAAAATGCTAAACATAGATAAATAGGGATAATCTGAAAACTCATTAATTTAATTACAGTTCATTCGATTGATTTTAAATTTTGATATACAATGTATCATTTTGATCATCGGCATTAGTGTGCCTGCAGAATTTCAACTCGCTAGCAAACGAGGAAGTGGGTTAAAAATCGATCGAAAGTTTTTTTCGGCATTCAAGCAAGCAAGCAAGCAAGGCATCAAGCACACGCCACGAGTTAATATAAAGGATTTAATAAAACAAACCCGTAAAAACAAAGTTTTTGACTATAAATCCCTTATATATGAGACATAACTAACAGTATTGATTATTTTCAAACATTTACAGACTGAATCTGTCTTAACTCAACTTTGCATCATAACACCTGTTGGGGGAGGGTTGGGGTGGGGGAGAGGGGAAAAGTCTGGTCACCGATTCGCTTGACCGAGCTCAGAGTGACACGCAAAATGTAAACAAAAGCGCCCGTCGCTTCGTTGGGTCGCCTCAATGCGTCAGCTCAAAATTTCACATGGCAAAAAAACAATAACAAACCGTGAAATTAAATTACATACCTCATATAAGGATAAACTAAAAATGCATTAATTTAATTATGGTACGTTCGATCGATCTGAAATTTTGATACGATGCATTGTTAGGTTAGACGGGTCCGTGTGCCAAATTTCAGTTCGATCGGATCATGGGAAGTGGGTCATTTTTGACTTCTGTTTTTCCGCCCGCCGAGCCCAAGACAGACAGACAGAGAGAGACGGCCGCGAAGTTAATATAAGGGATTTAATAAAACAAACCCGTAAAAACAAAGTTTTTGACTATAAATCCCTTATATATGAGACATAACTAACAGTATTGATTATTTTCAAACATTTACAGACTGACACCGAGTGATGTCCCTTGTCTTTAATAAATGGGGGTGGGATGCGAGGGGGTGTCGGCACGACGGTCGGCGTCAACACGACGGTCGGCGTCAACTCAAACTCACGTGGAACTGGGCAGAAAAAAAACAATAACAAACAGTGAATTTTGAATTACATACCTCATATAAGGATAAACTAAAAATGCTCTAATTTAATTACGGTACGTTCGATCGATCTGAAATTTTGATACAATGCATTGTTAGGTTAGACGAGTCCGTGTTCCAAATTTCAGTTCGATCGGATCATGGGAAGTGGGTCATTTTTTACTTCTGTTTTTCCGCCCGCCCGCCCGCCGAGCCCAAGACAGAGAGAGAGAGAGAGAGAGACGGCCGCGAAGTTAATATAAGGGATTTAATAAAACAAACCCGTAAAAACAAAGTTTTCTACTATAAATCCCTTATATTTTAGTCATATTTAAAAGTATTGATTATGTTTCAACGCCACAAATATTTACGGACTGACACCGAGTGATGTCCCCTGTCTTTTAACGGGGGATGGGTCGTGAGGGGGTGTTGGCACGACGGTCGACGTCTAAGCGTCAACTCAAACTCACGTGGAAAAAAACAATAACAAACCGTGAATTTGAATTACATACCTCATATAAGGATAAACTAAAATGCATTAATTTAATTACGGTACGTTCGATCGATTTGAAATTTTGATAAGATGCATTGTTAGGTGAGACGGGTCCGTGTGCTAAATTTCAGCTCGATCGGATAACGGGAAATGGGTCATTTTCGACTTTTGTTTTTCCGCCCACCCGCCCATGAGATGACGACAGACAGAGAGACAGAGAGACAGAGAGAGACGGCGGTGAAGTTAATATAAGGGATTTAAAAAATAAACCCGTAAAAACAAAGTTTTTGACTATAAATCCCTTATATATGAGACATAACTAACAGTATTGATTATTTTCAAACATTTACAGACTGAATCTGTCTTAACACAAGTTTGCTTCATAACCCTAGGGGGGAGGGGTGGGGGGAGGGGTGGGGGGAGGGGTGTGTGGGAGGGGGAGAGGGGAAAAGTCTGGTCACCGATTCGCTTGACCGAGCTCAGAGTGACACGTAAAATGTAAACAAAAGCGCACCGTCGTTTCGTTGGGTCGCCTCAATGCTCAAACTTTCACGTGGCAAAAAAACAATAACAAATCGTTATTTTAAATTACATACCTCATATAAGGATAAACTAAAAATGCATTAATTTAATTACGGTACGTTCGATCGATCTGAAATTTTGATACGATGCATTGTTAGGTAAGACGGGTCCGTGTGCCAAATTTCAGTTCGATCGGATCATTGGAAGTGGGTCATTTTTTACTTCTGTTTTTCCGCCCGCCGAGCCCATGAGATGATGAGAGAGAGACAGACAGAGAGAGACGGCCGCGAAGTTAATATAAGGGATTTAATAAAACAAACCCGTAAAAACAAAGTTTTTGACTATAAATCCCTTATATATGAGACATAACTAACAGTATTGATTATTTTCAAACATTTACAGACTGAATCTGTCTTAACACAAGTTTGCTTCATAACCCTAGGGGGGGAGGGGTGGGGGGAGGGGTGGGTGGGAGGGGGAGAGGGGAAAAGTCTGGTCACCGATTCGCTTGACCGAGCTCAGAGTGGCACGTAAAATGTAAACAAAAGCGCACCGTCGTTTCGTTGGGTCGCCTCAATGCTCAAACTTTCACGTGGCAAAAAAACAATAACAAATCGTGATTTTAAATTACATACCTCATATAAGGATAAACTAAAAATGCATTAATTTAATTACGGTACGTTCGATCGATCTGAAATTTTGATACGATGCATTGTTAGGTAAGACGGGTCCGTGTGCCAAATTTCAGTTCGATCGGATCATTGGAAGTGGGTCATTTTTGACTTCTGTTTTTCCGCCCGCCGAGCCCATGAGATGATGAGAGAGAGACAGACAGAGAGAGAGACAGAGACGGCGGTGAAGTTAATATAAGGGATTTAATAAAACAAACCCGTAAAAACAAAGTTTTTGACTATAAATCCCTTATATATGAGACATAACTAACAGTATTGATTATTTTCAAACATTTACAGACTGAATCTGTCTTAACACAAGTTTGCTTCATAACCCTAGGGGGGAGGGGTGGGGGGAGGGGTGGGGGGAGGGGTGTGTGGGAGGGGGAGAGGGGAAAAGTCTGGTCACCGATTCGCTTGACCGAGCTCAGAGTGACACGTAAAATGTAAACAAAAGCGCACCGTCGTTTCGTTGGGTCGCCTCAATGCTCAAACTTTCACGTGGCAAAAAAACAATAACAAATCGTGATTTTAAATTACATACCTCATATAAGGATAAACTAAAAATGCATTAATTTAATTACGGTACGTTCGATCGATCTGAAATTTTGATACGATGCATTGTTAGGTAAGACGGGTCCGTGTGCCAAATTTCAGTTCGATCGGATCATTGGAAGTGGGTCATTTTTGACTTCTGTTTTTCCGCCCGCCGAGCCCATGAGATGATGAGAGAGAGACAGACAGAGAGAGACGGCCGCGAAGTTAATATAAGGGATTTAATAAAATAAACCCGTAAAAACAAAGTTTTTGACTATAAATCCCTTATATATGAGACATAACTAACAGTATTGATTATTTTCAAACATTTACAGACTGAATCTGTCTTAACACAAGTTTGCTTCATAACCCTAGGGGGGAGGGGTGGGGGGAGGGGTGGGGGGAGGGGTGTGTGGGAGGGGGAGAGGGGAAAAGTCTGGTCACCGATTCGCTTGACCGAGCTCAGAGTGACACGTAAAATGTAAACAAAAGCGCACCGTCGTTTCGTTGGGTCGCCTCAATGCTCAAACTTTCACGTGGCAAAAAAACAATAACAAATCGTGATTTTAAATTACATACCTCATATAAGGATAAACTAAAAATGCATTAATTTAATTACGGTACGTTCGATCGATCTGAAATTTTGTTACGATGCATTGTTAGGTAAGACGGGTCCGTGTGCCAAATTTCAGTTCGATCGGATCATTGGAAGTGGGTCATTTTTGACTTCTGTTTTTCCGCCCGCCGAGCCCATGAGATGATGAGAGAGAGACAGACAGAGAGAGAGAGACGGCCGCGAAGTTAATATAAGGGATTTAAAAATAGGGTGGACTGTGAAATTCCTACTGGTACCTACTGATTCCTACTAGTACATACTAATTCCTACTGGTACCTACTGATTCCTACTGGTACCTACTGATACCTACTAGTACCTACTGATACCTATTGGTACCTACTGATTCCTACAGGTACCTACTGATTCCTACTGGTACCTACTGATTCCTACTAGTACATACTAATTCCTACTGGTACCTACTGATTCCTACTGGTACCTACTGATACCTACTAGTACCTACTGATTCCTACTGGTACCTACTGATTCCTACTGGTACCTACTGATTCCTACTGGTACCTACTGATTCCTACTGGTACCTACTGATTCCTACTAGTACATACTGATTCCTTCGTGTACATTCTGAATCCTGTTGGTACTTATTGCTGCCTCGTGGTACTGCTTGACAAGACTAAAAGATGTAGCTAATGTGTTAGATATATAATACATGTAATATGAAATGTGTAAAATAATGTGGACGGGCCAAATTCAGTCAGTAGTTCAGATGTGATACAATGGTGTTTACTGGGACATTGTGGTGCGGTCTATGGTGCAGTCTATGGCATCTGTGGTGTCATCAAAGTGTAATAGGTTTCATCTGTGCTACAGTATCATCTGTGTTACAGTATCATCTGTGTTACAGTATCATCTGTGTTACAGTATCATCTGTGCTACAGTATCATCTGTGTTACAGTATCATCTGTGTTACAGTATCATCTGTGTTACAGTATCATCTGTGCTACAGTATCATCTGTGTTACAGTATCATCTGTGCTACATTATCATCTGTGTTACAGTATCATGTGTGTTACAGTATCATCTGTGCTACAGTATCATATGTGCTACAGTATCATCTGTGCTACAGTATCATCTGTGCTACAGTATCATCTGTGCTACAGTATCATCTGTGTTACAGTATCATCTGTGCTACAGTATCATTTGTGCTACAGTATCATCTGTGCTACAGTACCATCTGTGTTATATTGTCATCTGTGCTACAGTATCATCTGTGCTACAGTATCATGTGTGTTATATTGTCATCTGTGCTACAGTATCATCTGTGCTACAGTATCATCTGTTTTACAGTATCATCTGTGCTACAGTATCATCTGTGCTACAGTATCATCTGTGCTACAGTATCATCTGTGCTACAGTATCATCTGTGCTACAGTATCATCTGTACTACAGTATCATCTGTGCTACAGTATCATCTGTGCTACAGTATCATCTGTGCTACAGTATCATCTGTGCTACAGTATCATCTGTGCTACAGTATCATCTGTGTTACAGTATCATCTGTGTTATATTGTCATCTGTGCTACAGTATCATCTGTGTAATATTGTCATCTGTGCTACAGTATCATCTGTGCTACAGTATCATCTGTGTTATATTGTCATCTGTGCTACAGTATCATCTGTGCTACAGTATCATCTGTGCTACAGTATCATCTGTTTTACAGTATCATCTGTGCTACAGTATCATTTGTGCTACAGTATCATCTGTGCTACAGTATCATCTGTGTTATATTGTCATCTATGCTACAGTATCATCTGTGCTACAGTATCATCTGTTTTACAGTATCATCTGTGCTACAGTATCATCTGTGCTACAGTATCGTCTGTTTTACAGTATCATCTGTGCTACAGTATCATTTGTGCTACAGTATCATCTGTGCTACAGTATCATCTGTGTTATATTGTCATCTGTGTTACAGTATCATCTGTGCTACAGTATCATATGTGCTACAGTCTCATCTGTTTTACAGTATCATCTGTGCTACAGTATCATTTGTGCTACAGTATCATCTGTGCTACAGTATCATCTGTGTTATATTGTCATCTGTGCTACAGTATCATCTGGGCTTCAGTATCATCTGTGTTATATTGTCATCTGTGCTACAGTTTCATCTGTGCTACAGTATCATCTGTGTTACAGTATCATCTGTGTTACAGTATCATCTGTGCTACAGTATCATCTGTGCTACAGTATCATCTGTGTTATATTGTCATCTGTGCTACAGTATCATCTGTGCTACAGTATCATCTGTGCTACAGTATCATCTGTGTTACAGTATCATCTGTGCTACAGTATCATTTGTGCTACAGTATCATCTGTGCTACAGTATCATCTGTGTTATATTGTCATCTGTGCTACAGTATCATCTGTGCTACAGTGTCATCTGTGCTACAGTGTCATCTGTGCTACAGTGTCATCTGTGCTACAGTATCATCTGTGTTACAGTATCATCTGTGCTACTGTATCATCTGTGCTACCGTATCATCTGTGCTACAGTATCATCTGTGCTACATTATTATCTGTGCTACAGTATCATCTGTGTTATATTGTCATCTGTGCTACAGTATCATCTGTGCTACAGTATCATCTGTGCTACAGTATCATCTGTGCTACAGTATCATCTGTGCTACAGTATCATCTGTGTTACAGTATCCTCTGTGCTACAGTATCATCTGTGCTACAGTATCATCTGTGCTACAGTATCCTCTGTGCTACAGTATCATCTGTGCTACAGTAGCATCTGTGTTACAGTATCATCTGTGCTACAGTATCATCTGTGTTACAGTATCATATGTGCTACAGTATCATCTGTGTTACAGTATCATCTGTGCTACAGTATCATCTGTGCTACATTATCATCTGTGCTCCAGTATCATCTGTGCTACAGTATCATCTGTGCTACAGTATCATCTGTGCTACAGTATCATCTGTGTTACAGTATCATCTGTGCTACAGTATCATCTGTGCTACAGTATCATCTGTGCTACAGTATCATCTGTGTTACAGTATCATCTGTGCTACAGTATCATCTGTGCTACAGTATCATCTGTGCTACAGTATCATCTGTGCTACAGTATCATCTGTGCTACAGTATCATCTGTGCTACAGTATCATCTGTGCTACAGTATCATCTGTTCTACAGTATCATCTGTGCTACAGTATCATCTGTGCTACAGGGTAATCTGGGTTACATCGTGGTGGCGGAGTTACTTTCTGTTTTATACGGTATGTTGCCAACGTCAGAGAAATAATGTAAGTGGGTCTGTGTGGTCAGAAAGTATCGGGGGGGGGGTGTAAATCTGAGTACACCAAGTGCTTACATCTGTAACGATGTTCATTTCTTATGAATTAAGTTTCAGTTCCCTCCAGGTCCCGAGCAAGCTTTGACCACTGTTACTCTAGTTACCCCCCCCCTCTTTTTTAAGTGCAGTAAAACTCGTGACATACGCCTCCATCTTCAGGTCACCTTGACATATTTAAGCAACTATTTCGGTGCGTTGCGCCCAGCAAATATTTATCCCTCTACTCCTCCAAAGTCCGAGACGTTCTCTCGCTGTCCCCCCCCCCACAACCTCTCTTTTATTTATATGCGGATTTAGCTTAAATTTGGACGATTTTTCCAGATCGATTCTTACTTAGTACACGCGATATCAATCTGCCTTCTTAGCATCGTTAACACATGCGGTAGTATCGATTATGCGCCTTTTAGATGACTCTTCTTTTTTTGTCAATCCGGATTCACACGCGCATGTTTACATAATGGCCAATCATTTTCTGATCAACCGCGGTGACGTGTAAATAAGTAATTTTTTTAAAGCAAAGAAATCAATTTTCTAACTTAGGGTTTTTTTTTCAAATTTTGGAAGAAAGCATACTTTTTTTTTGGTCATTCTATATTGTTTAGTTTAATCTCCTTATATCTAACTATATATAAATGATTGTATGTCTGTTTGTGCTTTATGCCTTACTACACCATTCATCTGATCGCCATTACACTTTGAAAAGTTGTTGACAACACTGCCGCAATGGTAAACACCACTTATTGGGGACCGGGGCGGAAATGTGTTGTTTTTTTGGTTTTTTTTAATGAGCTATATAATGCCTATATAATCATATTATTTATTAATTTGCCTTGAAATTCTGGTAAATTGTTGAGAACACATCTACGAAGGTTTCTGGCATCAATGGTTGATGATATCTTACAACTATTGTAGTGATGGTGGTACTGATTTTAACAAATGTGTTCGATTAATCGGGAAAAAACTCAATCGTGGTCCAGAGACCTGGTCAAGAGGCGTGGTCCAGAGACGTGGTCAAGGGGACGTGGTCCAGATGCGTGGTCCAGAGATTTGGTCCAGAGACGTGGTACAGAGATTTGGTCCAGAGAGTGGTCCAGAGATTTGGTCCAGAGATGTTGTCCAGAGACGTGGTCTTGGGAAGTGGTCCACAGACGTGGTCAAGAGACGTGGACCAGAGATTTGGTCCAGAGACGTGGTCCTGGGAAATGGTCTTGGGAAGTGGTCCACAGACGTGGTCAAGAGACGTGGTCCAGAGACGTGGTCTTATGAAGTGGTCCACAGACGTGGTCAAGAGACGTGGACAAGAGATTTGGTCCAGAGACGTGGTCCTGGGAAGTGGTCCATAGACGTGGTCCAGAGATTTGGTCCAGAGACCTGGTCCAGAGATGTTGTCCAGAGACGTGGTCCAGAGATGTTGTCCAGAGACGTGGTCCTGGGAAGTGGTCCAGAGATTTGGTCCAGAGACGTGGTCCTGGCAAGTGGTCCAGAGATTTGGTCCAGAGACGTGGTCCTGGCAAGTGGTCCAGAGATTTGGTCCAGAGACGTGGTCCTGGGAAGTGGTCTTGGGAAGTGGTCCAGAGACGTGGTCAAGAGACGTGGTCCAGAGACGTGGTCCTGGGAAGTGGTCCAGTGCGTGTTGATGAGATCGATATCCGTAACAAGGAACTAATCGATGAGACTTCGCGTTGACTGGCGATTTATTGAAACATCTTTAGGAGAATAAAAGTGACAGATGAATAGTTAATCCCCCCCACCACCACCAATGTTCCCTCTAAGATTCGTTGGGCCGTGTGCAAAGCAACAAAAAAAACAGCAACACTTCTTTTGCAAAGTTGCACAGCATCCATTTTTTATGCATATTTTACCAAATTTGCTGCGCGGTAATTATACGCTATTGCGTGGCGTCGGTCGATATCTGTGCAGCCGCGCAGTCACGCAGCTTAAAGTGAACATTGCACCACTCTTCAACTTTCAATCTGTGAGTGTTACGAGTTTAAAGGTATTGCCATCACAGGTCGTTGCTCCATCAAGAGACTTTTAGTTAAACGCGTTTGTTAACAGAGCCCCCGGGGCGCGGTATTAGTTGTGGGACAGCAGAGGATACTTAGCTTGAGTGCTACCTAATAGCCTCCTATCCACCCCTCCCCCCAAACCCAAAACAAATAACGACGCTCATACACTGCAACGTGACGCTGAAAGAAGCAATCAGAAATATAAAAAAAATTTAAACTTCAGTTTTTTTTAAAATTAATAACAGTACGAGAAATTACTGGACAAACTACGGCGTTTAGACAACAAACCATTAACAATGGCGGAGGCGATGCAAGAAATCTCCAGCTGCTAAGATATTTGACAAAATTGAGATTCAATTATTTTAAGGACAACCATATTGATAAGAATCGCTTTTGAAATCAACTTGATCCACTCCACAGGTATACACCGTGCATTATATTTCAATATCCAATATTCAATATTCAACATCCTTCCTTCTTGTGCACCATACGGGCCGTCACGCTATTTGGGACGTTTTTTCACCACCACGTCACAAAAAGTTAGACCCCCTCCTTTCCAATATGACGTAACAAAGCTTTGCGCGCAAAATAACCAGCGGTTCTCGAAAATTTTCAAATGTTACACAAGTTTGTTTTTTTAAAAAGATGTATTATTTCTCCAACTGTATATATTACATACGCTTATTCTATATGGAAGATTAATACAAAGTTCGATTAACGTTATGTTGTCACAGTGTATGAATATAAATAAAGGTTCAAAAATATTTCCTGTACTGTGAGACCCTCTCAGCACCCTTCCCTTTAACTGACGTCAAATCCTTACTGAACGCCTACTTCAACTTTTATATGTGGTGACGCCACAAATTATACAAACGTTAACGCATCAATGTCAAGGTAACGCATCAAAGTCAAGGTAACGCATCAATGTCAATGAAACAGATCACCGAAACAGAAACAATAACCAGTTCAGCAGCAGTTCAGTTACAGAAACACTAACCAATTCGATTGTAGTGAACTATCAGAAATACTAACCAGTTTAGGCATTATATCGTGTTTTCGGTTTTGATTCCGAGAATGAAGTCTTGATATTGGTATAATTTCTATTGTTTCCCGGTGCACGATCGGACAACGACACTGGATAAAACAGAAGTTGAAGTGGCCGAGTTGTTCGGACTCAGGCATTGAACTTAACACAAGATGGATTAACGCAACCCTCACCTCGGTAATCCATCCTGACACCTTGTTCTGAGCAACTCGTTACTGGCCGCTCGGTGCTTTGAGGTTGGTGGGAGGGGGGGGGGCAGCCAAGCGCGATCGTATCACAGGCAATCAAATCCCTTACACCAGGGGGCGCTCACGTTCAATGCAAGGGTCATTGGCGGGGGTGGGGACGGTAGGGTAAGTCTGAAAGGTAAATGAGGGGGTGTCGGGGTATGGTAATTGATGAGGAAGAGGTGGAATGTCGTTGCGGGAATTATGGGTGAAGTGTGGAGGGGAAAAATCAAAAGAGGAACAGAGTTAAAATAATTTAAAGGGGGAAACATTGGTAGAGAGGAAAACTGCTTTTTGTGGAGTTGCTGGTAATTGAGTCTTAAAACTTTTAAGTGGTGTAATTGAAATCGAAAAATATTAGCGTTTGAGGGATTTTTTAAAATAACTCATTGCAACTTACATGTTGAAATTGATAAACATACGATAATTTGGAGGAAAATTTAAAGTATATTTACCTTATGGTAAGAACAAAGTAATACATTTTTACGTAAAGGCAATACTTTAAGAGAAAATAGACGTTAAAGTTGATGTTGAAAGTAAATGATATTGTAAATGGTATTGTTGACGTAAATGGTGTGGTAAATGATATTGTTGACGTAAATGGTGTGGTAAGTGGTAATGTTGACGTAAATGGTGTGGTAAGTGGTAATGTTGACGTAAATGGTGTGGTAAATGATAATGTTGACGTAAATGGTGTGGTAAATGGTAATGTTGACGTAAATGGTGTGGTAAATGATATTGTTGACGTAAATGGTGTGGTAAATGGTATTGTTGACGTAAATGGTGTGGTAAATGATATTGTTGACGTAAATGGTGTGGTAAATGATATTATTGACGTAAATGGTGTGGTAAGTGGTAATGTTGACGTAAATGGTGTGGTAAGTGGTAATGTTGACGTAAATGGTGTGGTAAATGGTAATGTTGACGTAAATGGTGTGGTAAATGATATTGTTGACGTAAATGGTGTGGTAAATGGTATTGTTGACGTAAATGGTGTGGTAAATGATATTTTTGACGTAAATGGTGTGGTAAGTGGTAATGTTGACGTAAATGGTGTGGTAAGTGGTAATGTTGACGTAAATGGTGTGGTAAATGATATTGTTGACGTAAATGGTGTGGTAAATGATAATGTTGACGTAAATGGTGTGGTAAGTGGTAATGTTGACGTAAATGGTGTGGTAAGTGGTAATGTTGACGTAAATGGTGTGGTAAATGGTAATGTTGACGTAAATGGTGTGGTAAATGATATTGTTGACGTAAATGGTGTGGTAAATGGTATTGTTGACGTAAATGGTGTGGTAAATGATATTGTTGACGTAAATGGTGTGGTAAATGATATTGTTGACGTAAATGGTGTGGTAAATGGTATTGTTGACGTAAATGGTGTGATAAGTGGTAATGTTGACGTAAATGGTGTGGTAAGTGGTAATGTTGACGTAAATGTTGTGGTAAATGATAATGTTGACGTAAATGGTGTGGTAAATGGTAATATTGACGTAAATGGTGTGGTAAGTGGTAATGTTGACGTAAATGGTGTGGTAAATGGTATTGTTGACGTAAATGGTGTGGTAAATGGTAATGTTGACGTAAATGGTGTGGTAAATGGTAATGTTGACGTAAATGGTGTGGTAAATGGTAATGTTGACGTAAATGGTGTGGTAAATGGTATTGTTGACGTAAATGGTGTGGTAAATGGTAATGTTGACGTACATGGTGTGGTAAATGGTAATGTTGACGTAAATGGTGTGGTAAATGGTAATGTTGACGTAAATGGTGTGGTAAATGGTATTGTTGACGTAAAAGTTGTGGTAAATGGTAATTTTGACGTAAATGGTGTGGTAAATGGTAATGTTGACGTAAATGGTGTGGTAATGGTAATATTGACGTAAATGGTGTAGTAAGTGGTATTGTTGACCTAAATGGTGTGGTAAATGGTAATGTTGACGTAAATGGTGTGGTTAATGGTAATGTTGACGTAAATGGTGTGGTAAATGGTAATATTGACGTAAATGGTGTGGTAAGTGGTATTGTTGACGTAAATGGTGTGGTTAATGGTAATGTTGACGTAAATGGTGTGGTAAATGGTAATGTTGACGTAAATGGTGTGGTAAATGGTAATGTTGACGTAAATGGTGTGGTAATGGTAATATTGACGTAAATGGTGTGGTAAATGGTAATGTTGACGTAAATGGTGTGGTAACTGGTATTGTTGACGTAAATGGTTTTGGTAAATGGTAATGTTGACGTAAATGGTGTGGTAAATGGTAATGTTGACGTAAATGGTGTGGTAATGGTAATATTGACGTAAATGGTGTGGTAAGTGGTATTGTTGACGTAAATGGTGTGGTAAATGGTATTGTTGACGTAAATGGTTTTGGTAAATGGTAATGTTGACGTAAATGGTGTGGTAAATGGTAATGTTGACGTAAATGGTGTGGTAAATGGTAATGTTGACGTAAATGGTGTGGTAAATGATATTGTTGACGTAAATGGTGTGGTAAGTGGTAATGTTGACGTAAATGGTGTGGTAAGTGGTAATGTTGACGTAAATGGTGTGGTAAATGATATTGTTGACGTAAATGGTGTGGTAAATGATATTGTTGACGTAAATGGTGTGGTAAGTGGTAATGTTGACGTAAATGGTGTGGTAAGTGGTAATGTTGACGTAAATGGTGTGGTAAATGGTAATGTTGACGTAAATGGTGTGGTAAATGATATTGTTGACGTAAATGGTGTGGTAAATGGTATTGTTGACGTAAATGGTGTGGTAAATGATATTGTTGACGTAAATGGTGTGGTAAATGATATTGTTGACGTAAATGGTGTGGTAAATGGTATTGTTGACGTAAATGGTGTGATAAGTGGTAATGTTGACGTAAATGGTGTGGTAAGTGGTAATGTTGACGTAAATGTTGTGGTAAATGATAATGTTGACGTAAATGGTGTGGTAAATGGTAATATTGACGTAAATGGTGTGGTAAGTGGTAATGTTGACGTAAATGGTGTGGTAAATGGTATTGTTGACGTAAATGGTGTGGTAAATGGTAATGTTGACGTAAATGGTGTGGTAAATGGTAATGTTGACGTAAATGGTGTGGTAAATGGTAATGTTGACGTAAATGGTGTGGTAAATGGTATTGTTGACGTAAATGGTGTGGTAAATGGTAATGTTGACGTAAATGGTGTGGTAAATGGTAATGTTGACGTAAATGGTGTGGTAAATGGTAATGTTGACGTAAATGGTGTGGTAAATGGTATTGTTGACGTAAAAGTTGTGGTAAATGGTAATGTTGACGTAAATGGTGTGGTAAATGGTAATGTTGACGTAAATGGTGTGGTAATGGTAATATTGACGTAAATGGTGTAGTAAGTGGTATTGTTGACCTAAATGGTGTGGTAAATGGTAATGTTGACGTAAATGGTGTGGTTAATGGTAATGTTGACGTAAATGGTGTGGTAAATGGTAATATTGACGTAAATGGTGTGGTAAGTGGTATTGTTGACGTAAATGGTGTGGTTAATGGTAATGTTGACGTAAATGGTGTGGTAAATGGTAATGTTGACGTAAATGGTGTGGTAAATGGTAATGTTGACGTAAATGGTGTGGTAATGGTAATATTGACGTAAATGGTGTGGTAAATGGTAATGTTGACGTAAATGGTGTGGTAACTGGTATTGTTGACGTAAATGGTTTTGGTAAATGGTAATGTTGACGTAAATGGTGTGGTAAATGGTAATGTTGACGTAAATGGTGTGGTAATGGTAATATTGACGTAAATGGTGTGGTAAGTGGTATTGTTGACGTAAATGGTGTGGTAAATGGTATTGTTGACGTAAATGGTTTTGGTAAATGGTAATGTTGACGTAAATGGTGTGGTAAATGGTAATGTTGACGTAAATGGTGTGGTAAATGGTAATGTTGACGTAAATGGTGTGGTAAATGGTAATGTTGACGTAAATGGTGTGGTAATGGTAATATTGACGTAAATGGTGTAGTAAGTGGTATTGTTGACGTAAATGGTGTGGTAAATGGTAATGTTGACGTAAATGGTGTGGTAACTGGTATTGTTGACGTAAATGGTTTTGGTAAATGGTAATGTTGACGTAAATGGTGTGGTAAATGGTAATGTTGACGTAAATGGTGTGGTAATGGTAATATTGACGTAAATGGTGTGGTAAGTGGTATTGTTGACGTAAATGGTGTGGTAAATGGTATTGTTGACGTAAATGGTGTGGTAAATTGTAATGTTGACGTAAATGGTGTGGTAAATGGTATTGTTGACGTAAATGGTGTGGTAAATGGTAATGTTGACGTAAATGGTGTGGTAAATGGTATTGTTGACGTAAATGGTGTGGTAAATGGTAATGTTAGTTCACGACAAGTGTAATGTAAATGCGAACGTTCAGAGTAACAAGTATGAAATGACGTCAGAGGATGACCGATTCATCAGACCGTTGGAGCTGATTAAACCAACTGACCAAAAATGTGACCGTGCCACTTCCGGTCTATTGATCCCATGCTAATCTTGACCAGCCTCGTTGGCCCTGGACATGGCTGTCATCAATCAGAAGATGACCACTCGTTCGGGCCGCTGTGTTGCCCTTTCTGTGGCCCTTTGTGTGGCCCTTTTCATGTTGGATCTCTGTCAGAAATGAGTCTCCGGGGAAGATGAAATGATGAACAGAGGCGTAGCCACAGTGTGAGGCGCCCGTGAAAAAAGTTTTAATTTGATCAAACTCCATCCCCCCACACCCTTTTTTCTCTCCATCCTACAATGTTTTCATGTTCGTCAATACATTTGAAATGCCCTCTTTATCCCTCCCAGACTGTCTGCCACACGGGAAGGAAACTTCCTCCTCTGACTCCCATCTTTTATTGTTTTTGTCAATTCACTGATTAAATAGTTTCTAGAGCGGATCTTACATAGTTTAATGAGGTGACCTTGTTGAACAAATGTGAGATTAAATAGTTTCTAGAGCGGATCTTACATAGTTTAATGAGGTGACCTTGTTGAACAAATGTGAGATTAAATAGTTTCTAGAGCGGATCTTACATAGTTTAATGAGGTGACCTTGTTGAACAAATGTGAGATTAAATAGTTTCTAGAGCGGATCTTACATAGGTTAATGAGGTGACCTTGTTGAACAAATGTGAGATTCATTGTGTGGCTAAACACTTTGCTGAGCCAAAAAAATTAATGAATCATTTTTTAATATAAATACTATGTACTTCACATTAATTTTAATTACAGTATACTTTTCATTGATTTTACAAAAATTTAACAACGCTTTACAATCAACGGATTTCGGAGACCTTTCTGTCAGGATTATGTACACGTTGGCTTACAGAAGTCTCGTGTCTCACTGCTCTTGTTGATTTTCCCCAACATATTAAATAGTTACAAGGACAGTGTGGAAACAAAAAGATACGCCCCACCCCACCCCCACCCCCCAAAAAACCCACATAACTCTAAGCCACCTCCATAAAAAGCTGCGCCGTACGTACACAAAATGGGATGGTTTATTTTTATTTATTTTGTTTGTTTTTATTCATGCGCATTTAATTTTGATAGAGTCTGAATAATACGCCCCTTCATTATTTTAACACAAATAATCGACTACACCCAGAGATGTGCTCCCCGTCACCACCACCCCCATCTGTTTGCACGCCCCTGTAATAGTACATTCAACCACCCTTAATCAGTATTGACACTTAGAAATCGGTGATAACTCCTGCTACATCTTTAAAACGCAGGTACGTATTTTTTTAATCGACAACATTTTAAAAAACAATTTTCAGAAATTAATTTTTAAAACTATCAAAGATAAAGTGATAAAATTTTTCTTAATAAAAACATAATTTTACAACCTCCAAGGTCAAATAATTTTACAACCTCCAAGGTCAAATAATTTTACAAACTCCAAGGTCAAATAAAATAGCTGTGAGCTGTCAGGCTTTTCTCTCTTTTTTGCTAAAAATATTTTTTTTATTTCTCATCCAGCTGACATTTGTTGAACATGGCCGCTGTGGAACTCACGCGCTACCAGCTCACGTGTTTGTTTGTCTTTCTTTAAATCTAAATTTGAATAAGTCTTAAGGTTAACTTTGTTTCTCACTCTCTACATGGAGGACACCGCTACTCTTTGAACAGGGCGAAGAATTTTATAATTAAAATTTAATCTCATATCTGAGGGATTGATTTTTTAAAACAATAATTTCTAATCTGCTTTATAATTTGTGATTCACGTAGAAGTGGTATTTTTGTATCTTTGGTAGATGCGTATAGTGTGAGAACCCTTTATTTCAATTGAATTTTTAAAAAAACTTGTCAAACTTTTTTGTTTTTATTTCTATTTTAACTCATTCAGGCTGGAAGGGGTTAAAATTGCCTTCGCACGTTAAGTTCTGGCGCCTTATCGCACCATTAGTAAACAGCTTGCACACATTCACAGTCAACTGGTCTACTCGTCTGTTTATTTACTGACTACTATAATAACATTTCCGTATGAAAAGATTTGAACTGTTGAGGATTTAGCGTGCAGACAAATTGCAGAAATAGAATAGTTGATGTACGATTCATTCAATAAACTAGAATAGTTGATATAGGATTGATTCAATAAACTAGAATAGTTGATATACGATTGATTCAGTAAACTAGAATAGTTGATATACGATTGATTCAGTAAACTAGAATAGTTGATATAAGAGTGATTCAATAAACTAGAATAGTTGATATAGGATTGATTCAATAAACTAGAATAGTTGATATACGATTGATTCAGTAAACTAGAATAGTTGATATAAGATTGATTCAATTAACTAGAAAATTTGATATAAGATTGATTCAATAAACTAGAAAAATTGATATAAGATTGATTCAATAAACTAGAAAAGTTGATATAAGATTTATTCAATAAACTAGAATAGTTGATATAGGATTGATTCAATAAACTAGAATAGTTGTTATAAGATTGATTCAATAAACTAGAATAGTTGATATAAGATTTATTCAATAAACTAGAAAAGTTGATTTAAGATTGATTCAATAAACTAGAAAAGTTGATATAAGATTGATTCAATAAACTAGAAAAGTTGATATAAGATTGATTCAATAAACTAGAATAGTTGATATACGATTGATTCAGTAAACTAGAATAGTTGATATAAGAGTGATTCAATAAACTAGAAAATTTGATATAAGATTGATTCAATAAACTAGAAAAGTTGATATAAGATTGATTCAATAAACTAGAAAAGTTGATATAAGATTTATTCAATAAACTAGAATAGTTGATATAGGATTGATTCAATAAACTAGAAAAGTTGATATAAGATTGATTCAATAAACTAGAAAAGTTGATATAAGATTTATTCAATAAACTAGAATAGTTGATATAAGATTGATTCAATAAACTAGAAAAGTTGATATAAGATTGATTCAATAAACTAGAAAAGTTGATATAAGATCGATTCAATAAACTAGAAAAGTTGATATAAGATTGATTCAATAAACTAGAAAAGTTGATATAAGATTGATTCAATAAACTAGAAAATTTGATATAAGATTGATTCAATAAACTAGAAAAGTTGATATAAGATTGATTCAATAAACTAGAAAAGTTGATATAAGATTTATTCAATAAACTAGAATAGTTGATATAGGATTGATTCAAAAAACTAGAAAAGTTGATATAAGATTGATTCAATAATCTAGAAAAGTTGATATAAGATTTATTCAATAAACTAGAATAGTTGATATAAGATTGATTCAATAAACTAGAAAAGTTGATATAAGATTGATTCAATAAACTAGAAAAGTTGATATAAGATTGATTCAATAAACTAGAAAAGTTGATATAAGATTGATTCAATAAACTAGAAAAGTTGATATAAGATTGATTCAATAAACTAGAAAAGTTGATATAAGATTTATTCAATAAACTAGAATAGTTGATATAGGATTGATTCAATAAACTAGAAAAGTTGATATAAGATTGATTCAATAAACTAGAAAAGTTGATATAAGATTTATTCAATAAACTAGAATAGTTGATATAAGATTGATTCAATAAACTAGAATAGTTGATATAAGATTGATTCAATAAACTAGAAAAGTTGATATAAGATTGATTCAATAAACTAGAAAAGTTGATATAAGATCGATTCAATAAACTAGAAAAGTTGATATAAGATTGATTCAATAACTAGAAAAGTTGATATAAGATTGATTCAATAAACTAGAAAAGTTGATATAAGATTGATTCAATAAACTAGAAAAGTTGATATAAGATTGATTCAATAAACTAGAAAAGTTGATATAAGATTTATTCAATAAACTAGAATAGTTGATATAGGATTGATTCAATAAACTAGAAAAGTTGATATAAGATTGATTCAATAAACTAGAAAAGTTGATATAAGATTTATTCAATAAACTAGAATAGTTGATATAAGATTGATTCAATAAACTAGAATAGTTGATATAAGATTGATTCAATAAACTAGAAAAGTTGATATAAGATTGATTCAATAAACTAGAAAAGTTGATATAAGATTGATTCAATAAACTAGAAAAGTTGATATAAGATTGATTCAATAAACTAGAAAAGTTGATATAAGATTGATTCAATAAACTAGAAAAGTTGATATAAGATTGATTCAATAAACTAGAAAAGTTGATATAAGATTGATTCAACAAACTAGAAAAGTTGATATAAGATTGATTCAACAAACTAGAAAAGTTGATATAAGATTG
This sequence comes from Ampullaceana balthica, assembly GCA_944989445.1. Taxonomy (NCBI): domain Eukaryota; kingdom Metazoa; phylum Mollusca; class Gastropoda; family Lymnaeidae; genus Ampullaceana; species Ampullaceana balthica. The sequence continues at coordinate 1,928,764 of CALYLW010000031.1, forward strand.
ATTCAACAAACTAGAAAAGTTGATATAAGATTGATTCAACAAACTAGAAAAGTTGATATAAGATTGATTCAACAAACTAGAAAAGTTGATATAAGATTGATTCAACAAACTAGAAAAGTTGATATAACATCAACAGAACCAACTATTAACCCAGCTATTTAACTTCTCCTTGTATTTCTCAAAGCCCCCACGACCAGTGCTCTGGTCATCCTTGTAGGAGGTGTGTTCAACTGGTTGTGGTCAGCCAGCACAGCTTTCATGATATCCATTATCATTGTTCGTTGTTGTTTTTACTTTCTTTTTTATTTTACATAAATATTTTATGATATAATATGTTTTAAGAATTTAAATATTACTTATGTAATTACGAATTTTATGTTTATTATACTCATGAAGGAATTCGCCGAAATGTCTACTGTCGTGTTAGTTTAAAAATAAAGCTCAAATTTATTGTTTTCATTACACAATTTCTTTGTGTAGTTTGTTTTTCTTTATAAGGAGGTATTTACACGCAAATTTACACATAAGAAATATTTTTTTTAAAAACAAATACAACAGCACTGAACAGAAAAATGAACCCACTTAAACAAAGGTTGTTGCTAAAACTCTAGGAACTTGAAACTTTTAACTTTAAACCAGTGGCGTCACTAGGGGGGGCGAGGGGGGCGGGCCGCCCCGGGTGACACCCATCAGGGGGGTGACACCCGAGCCTAAAATTTTACTGTGTACGATTTTATGTCAGAAAAAAAAATGAAGACACCTTTTTTTTTCATCTAGAAATAAATTAAGAAATACAAAGAAATACGTTAAATGCGAAAACTTTTTATTAAAAAATATGAGTTAACTTGCAATAATAAAAAAGTCCCAACACACAAACAACATTAAAACAAATTAGGAAAAAACTAAAAGAAACGTCGCAGCTGAGAGATCTTTTAAAAAGGCTGGACATGAAAGAGACAGTATATTATGTTTTAAAAGATATAAATTATAAATCTATTTGGTCTTTGACACACCGACACTATGGACGAATCCCACCTCACGACTCCCCCCACCCCAGTGGGGTGTGGGGGGATAAGATTTTTATCAAAAATAAATAATAAAAAGATGGGTTTTCTTTGTTGATGTTTTTTCTAGACGAAAATTAGGAATTCAATGTCTTTGAGTTAATATTTTGTTTTATATATATTTATTAAAGGCGTGATATGCATGTTTATATACAGGTAGTCCCCCAGTTACGACGGTCCCATCCCGACTTACGCTGTTTCGTGGTTACGAACGCTCCCCATAAAGAATAATTTTACGCGTTATTCCGTATTTTTTAATTTTTTTTAAAACTTTTTTTTTCATTAGGTAACGAATTGTTTTCTCTAGTTATCATAAACAAAATTATTGAAAAATATGTATTATTATTATTTGAACCTACAGCTTTCGTTTGTGAATTTTTCTCATGGTGAAGTTATCAATCAAGTCAGTAAAGCTAAGTAAGCTTACAAGTTCATTTTCAATGCTCATTGGAGAGAGCATATTCAGTCTTTGTTGTCCCATGCAAATTCTAACTCATTATATATTCTTTTCAACTTTGAAAAGGATTGCTCTCAGTTGCAGTTTGATGTCATCATTGAGAGATAGATGAGAAGTGCGATGTGTACATTTGTGTGAAATTCAGCTCATTCAAAAGCAGCAAAATGTTTAGCTCTGTGCACGTGTTTTGAGTTTGGCATTGGGTTACTTCCATTTCCTTACCCTGAGCCTAGACGAAAACTTTTATTTTTTTTAAGAGTTTTGAAAATTAGTCAAATTCTGAAGGCAATCAGTCAATATTCTTCCATTATCTTGGCTGCTGCCCATCGGATGGCGAAATTGCTGAGCTCAGATAGGTTTGTAAGAAAGCCAAATTTCTCATGGATGTCTTTATATGGGCCTAACCGATGTTGTAGGGCTCAAGAAAGTTTGTCAGTGATTACCAGAAACTTTTGTCTCCGGGAGAATACTGTTTTGGTGATGTCCCTTTCTCAAACGGACGCCCCCTCTCTCTCTCTCTCTTTTGTTGTTGATAGCACTGAAGATTGTTCATATTCTTTTTTACCACGGACTTGTCCATTACTTTGTCTTCATAAGAATCAAATTAAGAATGCTGTCTTTTAACAAACTCAATTAGAGACTTCCTTTCTAAAATTGTTTCCCGAATTTCAAGTAAAATAGCGACTTCCAGTTGTTCAAGTTCCTTTAGAAATCCTTCTGCTTCAAGTCGACAGTCACGAGGCTGATTTTCGTTTGTTGCTAATTCTTCCAGTGCTGCGATATTCGCATGGTATAAGTTATTAAAAGACCTTACTGCATCATGTCAGTCTGACCATCTTGTGTCACACAAGGCTTTGTTAACATGTATCAATTTCATGTGTTTTTAAAGTACCTGTCAACGATGAGAAGATGCAACAAGCCGGGTATAAAAATTTTGCAGAAGACAAAAAAAATCTGACTGCATCAGAACAACCTGCTGCACTTTTCCTAACCAAATTAAGGGAATGAGCTGTGCACGCGGCACATAATGAGCAACACTGTACTTCTCACGAAGAATAGCCTAGTTTCCGTTATACTTCCTACTCATATTTGCAGCATTGCCGTATGACTGTCCAAGCATTTTAGGGATCATACAAACTTTGCTGCATCTTTATTATACACTATAATAAGTTTGGAGTACCTTAAATTATTGGTGGCCCCTGGCTTTAGCCCGTTCAGCACCCCCCTTTTAATCCGTAATAGGGTGTTGGGGTCACGCATCTGTCACGATGTGTGACGAGGGGGTGGGGTTACAAAAATGTGACGTCACATAAAAAAACGCGCAACTTTAAATAAAAGTTCAACTTAAATATTTGATTGTTTACCATTTATTTAATGACGTTTTCGATGGCTTCACGCATGTTACGACATCAGAGCGCAGACTTACCCTAAATACATATTTAAATGACAAAACATAATTTGCAACATGCTAATTTTTATTTAGAAAATACGGCTTGGGGTTTCATAGCTTTGTGACGTCATATCGTGAAAAGGGGTGGGGGTATAAGTATGAAGCTGGGGGAGGGTGGGGTAAAAATCGGCATCCTCGCGTGACGTCATTTATGGACGGCCCCTTCAGTCGTGAAGGGGTGACACCATGAGCTACCGCCCCGGGTGACACCAACCCTAGTGACGCCTCTGCTTTAAACTACACCTCTACAATACAATGTTCCTTTTAACCTGCGTGGCCGCACAGATATCTGACCGACGCCCTGCAGGAGCTTAGAATTACCGCAGAGCAAATTTTGTAAAATAGTTCACACAAAAATGGATGATGTGCAGCTTTGCACACTAATTTTTGTGCTTTGCACGCGGACCAACGAACCTTAAAGAGAACGTTGCACCTCTGTATTTTGTAGACCAGCGATTGTCAAACATTTTGTGACGATGTGTTTTAACAAAACGTTTAAAAACGAGAATCACACGCAAAGATTCGTGAGAACCACTGTCCGGGAACACATGGTAAAGGGAAAATAACAAACCTAGTCCAACTGTTCCTTGTTATAACTCAAAATCTCTGCGTCGTTAATATGTCTCAAGTTTTTGGTAAAACCATTTTTTTAAAATGTGCAGAACAATTAATTAGAAGTGTACGCCTCACAGCTTGTGCTCAAACCGCTTAACGAAATTTTAAAATTGTCTAATTCCCATTTCGCTGCCTAAACAATACACTTTCACCAATGGGAAGCGAATTTGTTTTTGAAACCCTGCCTCGATCTCTATATGAGTGCCACGTCTGTTGATGCCAACAATGATTCATTTCCATTATTTCTCTTCCTTCAACCGAAATATTTTTTAAAAGGTACAAGCACCCATGCCACCAATTAGTTCCGCAAACACGCCAACGGGCGCGGCCAATCTGTAACCGGAAATACCCATGGCCTAAGCCATCCAACAAACACACGCTGTTGTACTTACAGTTACACATTGATCATTTCCGACAACGGCGTCAAATAGTTTGTGAGTCTGTGTGTCAGTATGTGTGTGAGTATGTGTGGGTGTTGTCAGTGCTCGACGCCCGCGGCACGTATGTCATACAAAGAAGTGCGCCATGATGTGCAGCTAAAGTCACGCCGCTGATACCCAAAACATCAAGTCACGTGATGTGGCCTTGTCACGTGAGACAGTTGTGTTGTGGTCAGGTGAGAGGGGACCATTATCATTCTGTCACGTGACTAGTGTGTTAATGGGCAGGGGATGCGATTTACTAGCAAGCTGTTAAGAAGCAAACGACGGAAGTTGTATTAGTGGGGCACACCTCCAGTAGCTCTAAGATTTCATCAGGGTGGCCGGTTACAGAACGTATTAGAGTTTATTTTGTTTTTAATTCAGATATAATAATAATAATCTCCAATTATAAAATATAATTCGCCTGTGAACAAAGACAGCGATGTCTTTATCTCAACTACCAGGATAGTGTCACCAATCGAATCCTAGAGAAGCCTTTTCTCATACGATCATATAGAAATTATTTTTATATATTTAGAATCATGTTATATAATCATGTACGTATAAATTTGATGTCATTTTGAATGCCATAGAAAAGCTGACAGAGGCAAACGAAAAGCTAAACAGGAACTTAAATAGTCGCAATGAACTATTTTCTTTTCTACTTATGTACAATTTGGAAACATATACATGTACTTTATAAAGTCATTGATGCCCGAAATTCTAGTGCTAAAAATTCTTTTGCAGATGCTACTCACAGAGAAACTAATAAAATACTTGAAGTATGCTGTGACTTTTGGTAAAATTGTATGGGGATACCATATAATTCTTGTAACATATCAAGGGAGAAAAGTATTTGCGATAATAGCGAGTATGTATCAATGTTTTATAGGAACACAGTTGAGAAGAAAGTTGAATTCTTCATAAGTTTAGGTTACTGTGAGACTCTGGCAGTTACAGAATTCGGAAAACATATGATTTACATACACAGCTAATGTACTGGACTTTGAAATTGTACCTTTAAATTAGAGTAATCAAATTCAAAGTATCTTACATACAATTGTCAAGTTATAACTATTTTGTCAAGTTAGAACTATTTTGTCAAGTTAGAACTATTTTGTCAAGTTAGAACTATTTTGTCAAGTTAGAACTATTTTGTCAAGTTAGAACTATTTTGTCAAGTTAGAACTATTTTGTCAAGTTAGAACTATTTTGTCAAGTTAGAACTATTTTGTCAAGTTAGAACTATTTTGTCAAGTTAGAACTATTTTGTCAAGTTAGAACTATTTTGTCAAGTTAGAACTATTTTGTCAAGTTAGAACTATTTTGTCAAGTTAGAACTATTTTGTCAAGTTAGAACTATTTTGTCAAGTTAGAACTATTTTGTCAAGTTAGAACTATTTTGTCAAGTTAGAACTATTTTGTCAAGTTAGAACTATTTTGTCAAGTTAGAACTATTTTGTCAAGTTAGAACTATTTTGTCAAGTTAGAACTATTTTGTCAAGTTAGAACTATTTTGTCAAGTTAGAACTATTTTGTCAAGTTAGAACTATTTTGTCAAGTTAGAACTATTTTGTCAAGTTAGAACTATTTTGTCAAGTTAGAACTATTTTGTCAAGTTAGAACTATTTTGTCAAGTTAGAACTATTTTGTCAAGTTAGAACTATTTTGTCAAGTTAGAACTATTTTGTCAAGTTAGAACTATTTTGTCAAGTTAGAACTATTTTGTCAAGTTAGAACTATTTTGTCAAGTTAGAACTATTTTGTCAAGTTAGAACTATTTTGTCAAGTTAGAACTATTTTGCCTCACGGGTAAAAAAAATGATTTAATAAATTCAAGCAGATATAATCTATTCAAGTAATTAAGATATTTAATCTCAAAGTTAGCCTACCTTATACAGTATAACATCATTAATTCAAACAACGGTTACAACTTTCACAAATTATTCCAGCTGTGAGAGAAGATTGATTAAGAGCAATAATGAATACACCAAGTTTGATTAAGCTATAGCTTATTGGGCATTGAGTGTCGAATGACTGACAATAATGATACACCAAAGAGGAAAAGAATAAAATTTCAATTTAAAACTAGAAATGAAAGCTCTTCTATTTATTTCTAACATAAACATTTATAGTGACATTATCTTTACTTTTAAAAAAATGTTATCTCTTTAACATCAATATATTTTTACCGCGGCCATCCCGGTTTCTGCCCCGGGCGGCACATACCCACGCTACGCCGCTGCCTGAAATTGCTTAATACGAAAAATTATTTCTTTTTAATTGGCTTTGAAATGTATGTGAAGTGTTTAAATGTATGTGAAGTGTTTAAATTTATGTGCAGTGTTTATACCATTCACGTATTTTTTAGGCCTTAACTAAATACTGGCCTGATTTATTATTTTTCCTAAAGGTCAGACAAATGTGGTTACAATTTATTTTAATAGCGACACGCACACGTTGACCAAGCAGCTAACGGTAATCCTGATTTGTTTACTGATATCACATGGAAGAACGAGATGGTCTTAATCAGCGCATCTTGAATTTGTCTACGCGGCTGAGAATGTGAGGGCTTATTAACGGTGGTTCTCACAATTTTAATATATTAGATTTTTAAATAATATCAATTTAAAACTTTGGGTATTTATTTATAAAGCTCGGGGTAATTTCATTACTAGCTTTTAATATGGCTTGGTGTCTCCCTGGTGATAACCAACTCCACATGTCACGTCAGTCGGATGACGTGCATTTGGCGTTAGACTAATCTAGTTTGATCGGTTCTGGTTTAAATATAAACACAAGAGTGACTGACTGGCAGGTCATCAACGCCTGATCTGACATACTTCACCCCGTTAATTTCTTGGCTGCTTCAAGCTGTTCCTGGTTAACGAGAAATAATCAAACTACTTTCCTAAGTCGGGGGAGGAGTGGCTAAAAATAGCGCCGTGTTTGTGGTTAAATTTAAACTAACTCGGGGGTGTAGTGGCTAAAAATGGCACCGTGTTTGTGGTTGAATTTAAACTGGTAGTGACGGCTTGGGAAAAAAATTAAACTTTTAAGCTAAGAAAAAATGTCTACAGGATTAACAAGGTCATACTTAAATAGTAAAAGTCCAAAATACGCCTTCTTTGTTTCTTTGTTTGAAGATTTTTTTCCTCCACTTTCCGCCCTGATATACTCGCTTTCGATTGGCTTTGTTACGGTAAAAAATTTGCATAGACTCGCCCCCCCCGCACACACAGAAACATTTACTCCGCCAGCTATTTGATAGGCTGACAAAGTGTTCAACGGTTACTTTTATCAAAGTTGTCTCGGCATTTGAGATTATTTGTTAAACATGTTCAGTGTCAGAGTCGGCCTTAGGGAATTGGAGGCCCTAGGCGAATTGAATTTGGTTGCAGTAAATGTAATAGACATTTTTTTTTAATACGGAAAGAATAAAATTACACAATTTATGAAAAACTACCTGTATTTATATATAAATCAACTAATAACTGAAATTTATACAAACATATTTGTGCAGATGTCATAAACATTCAACAAAAATCAACTTTTCGTGCTTTGATGGCAGCAAAGTCTGCAATAAATTGGGAATAATCCAGAGACTGGACGATATGTCGTTCGATAGATATCAGTACCAGACTGTTCAGGCGTTCTTTCTTCATGGTTGTTCTCATACAGTTTTTAAAAAAAAATTAATTTCAAATCGGAAAAACTTCTTTCCCCCCGATGCAGCAGTAATCAGATTTGTCAATGCTATACGAAGGGCTATAGCGACATTTGGAACAGTAGTATTCAAGCGATGATCATAAATAAAACTAAAGCATCAAGAGAAGACGAAACAGTATCTGGAATGATGTTGGAAAATATTTGCAAGTCACTGCATAAATCCTTCGGATCAATATCTGAACCAGATGCATCGGTGAGCGCAATATTCAAATCCATGCAACATTTCATCAAATCGTTTTGGTCAAATTCTTCAATTTTTTTAATGTTGTGCAGAAATCCAAAAAAGACCAAAATGAATTAAGTTCCATTTGCTCAAAGTGTGCATTCAACTGCTTGATCTAACAAAACATTAACAAATTCGACTCGATATTTTTCTTTTAAATATGTCAGTGATTCATCTATGGAATCTATGCTTTCATTATAGTCGAACTGTTTGTGCAATTTCTGTCTTCTCAAGCTTGTGGCAGCTGGAAATATGATTTCATCTGGTTCCATCTCTTATTCTTGAACCAATTCTCTAGCCGAAATATGAGGGGATGCAAATCCATTTTATGTGTATTTTTTCATGAATATTTTTGCACTTGTTATACATTCCAGTGCAATGTTAAATTGCATGTCTTTCGAGTGCATCAATTTGGTGATCATATTCATTTGAAACATTAAATAGTTTTAGAGTCGTTTTTATAAAAAGGTGGTTTTAAAATATTTTTTTTACCTCTATTTATTTTACCAAACACCTCATCAGCGCCCGCCCAACGTTTTAATACCACGGCGATGAGGTCACTGGGTGAACTCGGCATGTGAAATCTAACAACGGCAGACGGATACTTATGCTTATATAGAGATAAGCTAAAAATGCATTAATTTAATTACGGTACATTCGATCGATCGGAAATTTCGCTACAATGTATTGTCTGTCATCCAAGATCTATCTGTGGTAAAATTTTGAGCTCTCTGGGACCATCAAAAGTGGTTTAATTTTACGTTGGCAAATTTGAAAAAAATGTGGACAGAAAGACACGAAAGCAAGTTAATAAAAATGTGGTAAAATAGATTTGTTCACATTGCTTTAATCGGTATTGGAATCGGTTTCGAGATATTTAATTACTGCCGAGGACATCAAGAGATATTTTATCCTACAGAAATCCGAATAGTCTTGTTGAAATAGCTTGACTCTGCCCAATAGATCAATATTACTCAAGGTATTTAGAAAATATGGGATTTCAGTATAGCCAGAAAAATCAGCTTTGATATGCTAGAAATTGAGTCACTTCGACATTAAAATTACCCCCCCCCAAAGAACTAGCTCTATTAGTCCAATCGCCCGTAAATTAATCTGTCCGTCATCATGTCCACTTGTGTACTGTCTGTACATTGAACATCTGTCTGATGGCTTGCAGTTGGGGTATGACTAGTTTATGGTGTCTGTCTAAATATATACAAGAATATGACTGACTGGCAGATTATAAACGCTTGATCTGACAGACTTCACCTTGTTAATAAACCTGTAAATTTGAAATCTATTGCTTTAATGTGGAAATGACTAATTCTTTCTAAAGTTGAAGCAAATGGGATTTATTTAGCTACATTGTAATCTATGTGTAAATCATATCAATAGTTCCAGCAGTGTACTCAACCATGACACCCTCGATACGAATAACTCTACTCAGAAACAAGTTTTTATTTGATTACATTCACAACTTTTCCCTCTATTTTCCCTTTTCACTATACGCCATACGTATGGCTGCTTCTTTGCAATTTCAACTGTAACAGGCCCATTTATGTCCCATCTTTTCCCAAGCCTTCCAGTCTCTTCTTCTCTCAACATTTCAAAATCTGTCCAGTCCAGAGTGCATTCTTGTGGGCATCTATGTGCCAAGACTTTGTTATGGGTCTTCCTCTATGGTGGATTAAATGGAGGGGGGGGGGTTGCGTGCTAATTGGATTAAAGCCAGGGCCCCAATGATTTAAGGGCCCCAAACTTATTAAATTGTATAATAAAGGTATCTGGACCGGGCCCCAGATGGGATTGCAGCCAGGGGTCCCGTAAAATCTTAATCCGTCCCTGGTCTTCCTCGTCCATATTTGTATACCCTTTCATTATTATGACATGCACATCATCGCAGAGTTACCGGTAAACGAAATTCTTCTGACTGCCATCTTCCTTCGAGTAGTCATGCCATTTTTTTCTATCCTTTACCTTTTTTTTTCTTTCTCCTCATTTAATAGTCTGTGAAAATACCAAAGAGGCGTTTATCTTAAATTCGATTACTGCATTAATAATTATTGGAGCATATTCACATTTCCGATCAGATTTATACGAGATGACATCACCAGAGTTATACGAGATGACATCACCAGATTTATACAACGCCACATAACAAGCCTTTAAATGGCTGTACCCCAGTGTTGTTTCTCAACAAACCCCTTTCCCTCATTATCAAGCAATCAAAAGATCTTTACCAACCAGGTCGGCAAAAAATATTTCAGCGCAGTCGATATGAGGAATATCCAGTTCACCACGTTGTAGTTGTATTGTACTGTTAGTCACCTTTGGTACCGGATGTCAGACCCATCCCGATAGGGGGCGCAATTTTTAAGCGAGCAACAGTTGCGTTTTCTTTTTTTAACTTCTGTTTCCCTATATGTGGAATCCTCAACAAGCAAACTGTAGAATTATATTTTAAAACAGTTTCCATGGGTTTAAAAATGTCCATGTTGTTTCACATACATTTCTACATTATCTTTTGTGTTGTTTACACACAGTGTTAAGATAATATTTGTTTCTGTCAACTCGTCCATTTTTTTGTTTTTACTTTTTTGCCATGGCAACCAAACACAACAATGAACATCTTAGAGGCATAGTTTTTGTTGTTTGTTTTTTTTTCAATAAAGGATTTTTTTTCAGATTAACCGTAAACAAATTGCATACCAACAAGTTTAAAGAAGTAGTCTATTGTGATCATAAACATCATCAGACACCAAAACCCTACAGCAACAAAATAGATGTACAGACAACTTTATTTACCTCCCATACATTTGTTGTTTTTGATGAAACACTTCCGCTTATTTTGACATCTCCAATCTATGATGTCACAAGAACAAATTCGATTGTGCGCATCCAAATATAAAACCGGTGTTTGAACGGTTGCACAAAAACTATTTTCCCTCCTTGCGTTGGAGGAGGTAAAGAAGAAAAAAAAATGAAAACCCGCAAAGTTGTCTTCTCTTATAACCCAATTACCTTACACAAATAGGAGCTAAAGCTTTTTAAAAGATACGTTTGCTGTGTTGATTTTTTAACTCTTTCCAGCCAACATTTCTACCTTTGTCATTTCCAAAAAGCATCTCCTAATAAGTCCAAAGTTCCCTTTAAGCTGAGCGGCTGCGTGGCCATCGCAGCGCAGGAGTTTAGAATTACCGCGCAACAAATTCTATGAAATATTGCACAAAAATGGATGCTGTGCACCAGTTTTTTTTTAATTTGCATTGCACACGGGACCTTAGATCAGTGCTTCTCATAGTGAAGGTCCGCAGACCGGTGCCGTTCCGTGTGCCATCCATCACCGGTCCGTGTGCCATCCATCGCCGGTCCGTAGAAGTTACAAAGAAATGAAAGAAAAATATAATTATAATCCTCAATTTGCAACCATTATATATAGTACCCTATACAATTTGTCCATTTTATGGCAATAAGCACAATGAAAAATTCCTGCCAGGCCGCCACATTAAAAAGTTTGAGAAGCACTGCCTTAGACTAGAGAGAACATTGACTGCAACGTGTAAAGTTACATCCACCACCCTTAATTGTTTAACCCAAACAATTAAACGTCTATGACATCTTAAGATGAGAAACACTTAATTATATGCCAAAACTTTTCTTTAACCAAAAATTTTATCATGGGTTAAATATTTGACTTTACAATAACAGCTTTTTCTTGAACTCCTGGCCTTAACTCTTTTGGAAACTGATCTTTTGTACCATCACTATTTATTGAAACTAAGTTGTAATATCTGTTTAAACAAATGTTAGCTCTAACTGCAGTAAAATGAAAGCATGCATCTTCTGATTTTGTTTGTTGTTTTTATTTTCGCTTCGATTATTTTATTGTGTACATGTTTGATGCACACATCCGATTAGCCAGATCCTAAAGGTATCCAGGAGACATAGAGAGCCATTCGGTCTGCCAGTTTGTCTACGATGTCTTTGCCAGTTTGTCTACGATGTGTTAGCCAGTTTGTTTACGATGTGTCTGCCAGTTTGTCTACATCTCTGGTCTAATTCATTTAAGAGTGTTTGTACTTTGAAAAGTCGATGCCACGTTTAGATTTTATTTGACTAAGTTTTTCCCGTACTCATGTATCCTGCAGGGATACATCAACTGTTCTCTAATTCCCTTTCTTAGCAGACCTGTTTTCATTCCCATGAACTGTTTGTTCCCGTATCTGTCAATGAGAATGTAAACTTGTCCGTTTTCATTGTTTTTATCACAGCCGCATGCCAACAACAAAAACATGTTTACATTGTAACATGTAGGAAACATTTCTTTGTTCTGGAGCTTACGATCGTGCGCACAAGCTCACTTGCCTTTTAACTTAACGTTTATTGGGTAATGCCACTTGAAATACGGAAATACTTGAACGCGGCGGCAGTCAGGCGATGGCCTATTGTGTGAGGCCATCAACACATCGTGAGTACGATAGTAGTAGTCCAAGATAAATAACTGTAATGACCAGCGTGCAGCTTGCGGTTAATGTAGCCATAAAACCATCACTGATAAAGATTAACGACTTGCCTGCCACTGTTGAGATGTACGGTTTTTTTGTAACAGTAAATATCAAAGTCGGTTGCACTGTACCCACATTTACCCACTGATCAAGTAAGTGCCACAAATGGGACATTTAAACACTTTTTAAATAAGCAGCCGACATACGATGCTATAATTACGTAAATGATTTGTATTATTTATAAACTTTGATTTACGTTATTTGGTGCTTTAGATGATCTCATAGGTGTTTCCGTTGGTTGGCGCCCCACGGATCGGTCAGGATGGAGGAAATAGATTGAGCAGGCCAGAACCCTACTGGGACTGTGCTGACGACGATGATGATGATTGGCGCCTCTACACAATGAAACAATACGGAACACTTTATTTTAACTGATATGTAGCGTTCACATTTAAATATGGTTTTGGTCTCAGGCACCCCCACCCCCCGATTTTGCGGTGCGGGTTGAGTACCCTGTTCCCCTACTCTCATTTTCGTGTTTTCCTGCTTAAATATATCGTTAAATTGATGTGTAAATAAACGTATCAATTAAAGCATACCAAAAAAAAACTTCTTGCATATGAAATGTTTTCATAATTTCAAAAGACATAGAAAGCGTAAGCGATAAATAAATGGAATCTATATCCACATCACACGGGCTGGGGGGAGGGGGGAGGGGGTCGACCCTAGTGGGTCAAGTCTATGGTCTAATAGGAGATGAATTATTTTAATCTACGTTCACATCGCATGACTCAAACATTTGTCATGAAATCTGTGGCATAAGGTGAGGTAAATTATTTGACTCTATATTCATATTACAAGGAAAAAAGGGGGTGGGGGCTTAACCAAAATGAGTCAAGTCCATGACATTAGGGGAGATAATATCATAGACCCTGACTTCTGTGATGACAGACGTAGACGATCACGTATTTTTAGATCAGATTTGGATCTGGTAACAAATGTGTCCTGGGAGCACTGGTGAGAGGACGATGAGGCCGCTTCTAAATTTACGTTCAAAAGATGTCCGACCTCATTAACGAAATATGTGCCAAGGCGCATGCGCACTAACTGACTCCTGCAAAAAGTATTTCGGTGTCAAATTATATTTAGTGTCTGTGTGTATGTAAGTGTGTGGGTGTGCGGGGGTGTTTTAAGTAGTCGGCTAACTGCAAAAATAAAGATGTATCCATTCTTGAACTTAGTTTTGTAGCTATTCAACGGGTGTCTGAAATCCAGGCCAGCGGTTCCCAAATTCGACCGCAGGGCATCAAGGTGTCTCGTTAAATTCCTCTTTTGTAATGAAGACAAATTTTTGTGTACACAAATATAGAGAGATCGATAAAGTTTATTCAAAGAAAACCACTTAGGTCTATAAAAATGTAAGTCATGACTCCGTGCTAATAATATCTTTCCCTTCTTTTCCCAACAATAAACTGTTAAAAATCCAAACCCCCGCCCCCCCCCCAACCCATAAAGACAACCACAATTTTGAACTACAACTTTGTTTCATTTTTCACGTTCACGCCACGTTAATTCAAAGCTCATTTCACAAGTCAACTGTACAATCAAAAAACGGCGATATCTTTTGTGAGAACAAATCCACACAAGCAGATGGAGATCAGAATCCCTGTTAATTTTTATGTTGTGTTTGTTGCTGTAAATAAACCGCACATCAATGGCATTAATAGATACCCATTTTTTCTATTGGCGTTGACAAAGCGGAAACGCTCCAGTTATGAAAGTCACTTAAAGACCGCAGCTATAACGCATGGCATCTTTTACAAACATACAGTTCAAACTAACCACCCTATACAGCAACGCACACACTGTTTCCACGCCCGTGAGATGTATTAACATTTTAACGTCCTCTGTTGACATCGCGGGTGGAGGGGGGCATTAAAAGCACCAATGGGATACTAGTATATGTATATATATTTCACCAAAGCGAGTATGTGCAAATGAGCGTGACGAATGACCCTCACTGGGGTCGACCGATTGCAGTGGGCAAGTGTAGTGGGATGGGGAAAAAAACCCGTAAAAACAAATTTTTTGACTATAAATCCCTTATATGTGAGACATAACTAACAGTATTGATTATTTTCACACGCTACAAACATTTACAGACTGAATCTGTCTTAACTGAACTTTGCTTCATAACCCTAAGGGGGGGGGTGGGTGGGAGGGGGAGAGGGGAAAAGTCTGGTCACCGATTCTCTTGACCGAGGTCAGCGTGACACGTAAAATGTAAACAAAAGCACCCCGGTATTTCGATGGGTCGCCTCAACGCGTCAACTCAAACTTTCACGTGGAAAAAAAACAATAACAAACAGTGAATTTGAATTACATACGTTATATAAGGATAAACTAAAAATGCATTAATTCAATTAAGGTACTTTCGATCGATCTGAAATTTTGATACGATGCATTGTTAGGTGAGATGGGTCCGTGTGCCAAATTTCAGCTCGATCGGAACATGGGAAGTGGGTTAATTTTGACTTTTGTTTTTCCGCCCGCCCAAGACAGAGAGAGATGATGAGACGGCGGTGAAGTTAATATAAGGGATTTAAATAAAACAAACCCGTAAAAACTAAGTTTTTGATTATAAATCCCTTATATATGAGACATAACTAACAGTATTGATTATTTTCAAACGCTACAAACATTTACAGACTGAATCTGTCATAACTCAACTGTACTTCATAACCCTAGGGGGGGGACCGAGTTCAGCATGACACGTAAAATGTAAACAAAAGCACGCCGCTACTTCGATGGGTCGCCTCAACGCGTCAACTCTAACTTTCAAGTGGGAAAAAAAACAATAACAAACCGTGAATTTGAATTACATACGTTATATAAAGATAAACTAAAAAATGCATTAATTTAATCGATCGATCTGAAATTTTGATACGAAGCATTGTTTGGTGAGACGGGTCCGTGTGCCAAATTTCAGCTCGATCGGAACATGGGAAGTGGGTTAATTTTGACTTTTGTTTTTCCGCCCGCCCAAGACAGAGAGAGATGATGACAGACAGAGACGGCGGTGAAGTTAATATAAGGGATTCAAAAAGAGGGGGGGGACAATGTTTCTTGCTTTCACTTGTGGTGTTCCTTCACAGAATAACATATGATTCGTATTGTAGTGGCTATCACGTCCGTCTTGCACGTGGAAAGTCCTGGGTTCAAGCCCCAGTAGGAACATTTCTTTTTTTAAATTTTAAAAATGTCTGTTTCTGACCGTTCTTTTCCCATTTTTTGCGAATATGACTAACCCTCGCTAGGATCGGTCAATCACAGTTTATGTTTGGCAAGGGATGGTAGTAATAAAGGGTGGGGGTAAGGTAACATTAACCGCAGTGTGCATGTCGCCACGTTTACTCGCTTTTTCAAATCCCTTATATTAACTTCACGGCCGTCTCTCTCTGTCTCTCTCTGTCTCTCTCTGTCTCTCTCTGTCTCTGTCTCTCTCTCTCTCTTTCTCTCTCTCTCTCTCTCTCTCTCTCTCTCTCTCTCTCTCTCTCGCTCTCTCTCTCTCTCTCTCTCTATCTCTATCTCTCTCTCTCTGTCGTTCGTCGTCGGGCGGGCGGAAAAAAAAGAGTAAAAAATGACCCACTTTCCGTGATGCCATCGAGCTGAAATTTGGCACATGGACTCGTGTCACCTAACAATGCATCGTATCGAAATTTCAGATCGATCAAACGTACTGTAATTAAAATAATGCATTTTTAGTTTATCTATATAAAACTATATGTAGAAGTCGCTATTGTTTACATTTTACGGGTCAATTGACTTCACGCCAGCCATCGGTGATCACATCTCGTGTTTTAACCAGGTGTACCGGCGTGCTTTTGTTTACAATTAACGTGTCACGCTGAGCTCGGTCCATCGATCGGTGACCAGCCCTTCCCCTCTCCCAACCCCCACCACCCCCCAGGGTTATAAAGCAAAAGGGCGTTAAGACAGATTCAGTCTGTAAATGTTTGTCGCGTTTGAACATAATCAATACTTTTAGTTATGTCTCATATATAATGGATTTATAGTCAAAAACTTTGTTTTTACGGGTTTGTTTTATTTTTCATTACTTCGTGCTGCTGTTTGTGTCCGTTCTCTCCCGTTCTTAGCACTATCTATGATGAGCAAGTCTGCGGCGTATGCTACGCCGCGGGTCATATCTAGTTCATAAGAATCTCACCCGGCGCAGATCTTAATATTCGCTCGGCCTTGTTTTATCGTTTGTCAGGAAGACAAAAACTTTAAAGAGAGAAGTGTGCATTTGGGTGTTCATGATCATATTTTTAAAAAAATGACTGTCGCTACTAAAAATCTTTAAATACCACCACCACCACCACCCCACATGAACACACACCAAATAGTATAAAAAGCCTGCCACACTGTGTGACGACTTGCGTAACGTTCTATTCTGGTGGCCAAATCTTGAGCCTTTTGTATTTTGTATAACATTCTGTCTCAGGATACTACACTTATGTACGCATATTTTGGGGGAGTACATGCAGTAGGAGTATAAGGAATATTGGGAGTACATGCAGTAGGAGTATAAGGAATATTGGGAGTACATGCAGTAGGAGTATAAGGAATATTAGGAGTACATGCAGTTGGAATGTCAGGAGATATTGGGAGTACATGCAGTTGGAATGTCGGGAGGTATTGGGAGCACATGCAGTTTGAATGTTATGTGATATTGGGAGTACATGCAGTTGGAATGTCGGGAGGTATTGGGAGCACATGCAGTTTGAATGTTATGTGATATTGGGAGTACATGCAGTTTGAATGTCGGGAGATATTGGGAGTACATGCAAGTAGAATCTCAGGAGAAATGAGTGATTAAAAATGGAATTTTCGCATATAGAAGATTTTTAAAAAGTTTTTTGCCAATCCCGGTTTTGAACTATTTATAAATGACCATTGACGTCAACTCAGTTGAGTGGCATCCATCTGGTGGAGAGTGAAACTACGGACATGACGCTAACAAAGTTTGTCCTTGACGAAGTCCTTCTGTAAAGGATGCGCCGTGTGAAGTCCCGGGGGCCCTGGTTGATATCCCGGGGGCCCTGATTGATTTTACCGACGGTGTTTGTTTTGCTTTGGACACGGCCAGATTTTTGCTTCACCGCTTCTTAAAGCGAAACTTTAGAACAGATTGCCTGGTGGTCTGATCTAAATTGGCTCGTTAGTGCTTCAGACAGGTGCTGGGTAAAAAGGGCGGCTTAGGGGAGAGGGGACTGGGGTGGGGTGGAATGAACATGAAGATTAAAATACGTTTTTTGTTCAGAGGGTGTGAAAGTTTAGCAGGTAATACTGGCAGAGGTGAGAGAGGTAAAGTCGTGATAGTAAACATAGGAGAAAACAAGAGAAGAATATGGACGGTGTGTAGGAGGAGAGACGTAATGAGGCCAACTAAATTATCAACTTTTAAATATATCGATGGCGTAGACAGGGTAGGTGTGAAGGCGTAGACAAGGTGGGTGTGAAGGTGTAGATAAGGTGGGTGTGAAGGCGATAAAGTGCACGTTATATTAACGAACAACATTTTGTGTTAATTAAAGAAGTTTTTTATGTCTTTTTTACGTGGAACAGAGGCGGCATAATCAGCATATCCGGCCCAAGGTGGCACCACACTTATCTTAACCTTGCCGCTATCAAATGGTCACGTCTATTGGAATCAACCAAGGTGGCACCACACTTATCTTAACCTTGCCGCTATCAAATGGTCACGTCTATTGGAATCAACCAAGGTGGCACCACACTATTCTTAACCTTGCCGCTATCAAATGGTCACGTCTATTGGAATCAACCAAGGTGGCACCACACTTATCTTCACCTTGCCGCTATCAAGGTCACGTCTATTGGAATCAACCAAGGTGGCACCACACTTATCTTCACCTTGCCGCTATCAAATGGTCACGTCTATTGGAATCAACCAAGGTGGCACCACACTTATCTTCACCTTGCCGCTATCAAATGGTCACGTCT
>CALYLW010000031.1:1952255-1962255 GCA_944989445.1 Ampullaceana balthica
TAATAGTGTTGGGTTGTTTTTTTTAATGTATATTTTTTTAAATAAAAAATTGGAAGGAATGTTCTTATAGTATAACGATTAAAAGAACTAAAAACAAAATACATGTATCATTAGTTTAAAAATCTCATTGCAACAATCTTTGGGTCTCAAGAGAAAAGAGTGAATTCCTCCAAGGAGCAAAACACAGAGACGGTGTCAAAATGGCCAAAATGGCTGCAAATGGCGAGTAAAGATTTTAGTATTTGCTTACTTCAATTTGTTTCCAAATGTTTATGGTTTAAGAAGGAAAAGAAGATCTGACATCAGATTCCAACAAACATCCTATTTCAGAAATGAGCTTTCTATCATTAATAAAAATCTCATTAGATCTTGTTTTTGTTTTGAATTGCAGCACTTTTCGTTCACATTTTTTTAAATTTATATAAGTAAACAAATGAAAAAACTTTAGCTACATCTCCGTTCACATGAATCAGTCAGACGTCATATCTTCTTTACACATTTCTTAATCGTCTTTTTTTTTAACCCGGACACGTTTTCTACACGTTTGAATTATAAATAAAATGGTTTCTTTGAACGCAAGCATGTTTTTTGTAAAGATATTTTTAAGCCTATTTTTTTTTCTTTTTCACATTTGTAAAAAATATAAACGGGAACAAAATCCATGAAAAACGAAGTGCGTAGGTTTATCTGATTCTAAGCAGGGCGCCCACCTGGCGATACAAGCGTTCACCTGTGCGTGATGATATGTCGGAAGTTGGTTTTCAAGGATTTAGACGCTTTAAAAAACTATTCGAGATTGAAATCACAAACTTTCGCTACTTTTTTATATATATATATTTTTTACAAATATTAAATATATATTTTTTTAATTAGAGTAAATATAAGTGAATAGATCATCCACTGGGTGTTCTACATTTGTTCTATGGATCTATGTTCCACGTGTTACCAAACTTGAGTCGCGAAGGGTTTTCTGTAGTGTTACCAACTTATACAGTAAATGAATGAATGAATGCTCTCTTCTATATCGCAAACACTGTCCATGCTAGACTAACATACTCGTTGTGTTCTCATGTTCAACAACTCCATCAAATACAAAAAGTAAAAAGTCTTCAAATTTTTCTTAAATTTTTTTCTTTGTTCTCACACTCTTTCCGAAATTTTGTAAGACTTTTCCAAACTTTGATGCTGCCGATTAAAATGAGCTCACGCAGAAGGGCTTCTTCCCTTTTCAAACTATTTTTTTAAAATTCATGTTGATGCACTTTTTATTTTTAATGTTGTCTTGAAGTTACATTGTTGTGAATCGTGCTTTTAAATTGAGAGATTAAAACAAGTTGTTCCTGGAAGTGCAAAGGAAACATTACCTTTGGTATTTTTTAACGAGAAAGCTTGTCTGAAAAGAACAACATATCTATCAGATATATTAGATCAGCTACATAGGCTTAACCCGGAACTTTTGGGAAATGAAGCGAATATTATCGCATTTCACGATAATCGCCGGGAATTTTTATACAAGCTGAAAACTAACGAAAAAACATAAATGTAAACATTGCCATGTTTGCGAAACTCTGTAGTGTGTTTGAGGAATTGGGGGGGGGTGAAATAAATGAAAATTTGAAAGAGGAGATTACTGGGCATCCTTTGAATACGAACTCCAGCGTAACTTCCCTGGGCTGAAAGAAGAAAAAATTACATTGACACGAAATCCATTCTCTGCTTTTCTTGATGTAACCAGCATTCACAATTATTTACTAAATAAATTCTTGGATTTGTGGAATGATTCCTCGAAACGTAATTTAATTAATTAAAATGTGTTCACGCAATTCTGGTGTGGCATGTATCATTCATACCCAAACATGACGACACTTGCTGGCATGTATCATTCATACCCAAATATGACGACACTTGCTGGCATGTATCATTCATACCCAAATAAGACGACACTTGCCTTTAGAGTTTTAGTTCCATTTGTGTCTACATATCTCTGAGAGCGTGGATTTTTAATTCTTCTTCGAGAGAATGAAATGAGATTAGCTTAAACAAGAACTTACCCTTAAATTTTGAGACTGTTAATAACATTGAATATCAACCATGTCATTGACTTAATGATTAAGCATATTTAAACATAAAATCAAACACCCAAAAACTGTTTTTAGTTGCTTTTTTTTAAAACTACATGATTAAAAAAAAGTTTTCAGTTCAATTGGGGCACTTGACTTTGGGTCACCACACTAAAAAATATTGGAAACCCGTGTTCTATCCTCACCTTGCGCCCAAATCCCAAAATCCTATACAAAACAAAAGAGTTCTGAGGTAATCGTTTCATTCCGGAAAATTCCGTTCACACAGTTTTAGAATGCAATTATCCTGTATTCAATCTGCAATTTGTCACTGGCAGTTGCTATGAGCTATAAACTTCATTGGCGCCAAATTAATTGTAAACCTCTGCAAGTCTAGAACATTTGTTCTTCAATTAAGTGCAATCATGTCACGACCACATCATCAAAGTACACAATGGTTTCGGTTACTGGTCCCTCAGTCTGTCGGCTGGTCAAGGTAGTGATAGCTGTGAGAAAACAGACGCAACTCATGATTTATGTGCTGAGAATATTCACAGTAAATAAACCGTGTTAGTTCCATAAAATGTTCAATAGTTTTACAGAAATATCTATAGAGTGCCGATAATCATAAATTAATTGTGTCATAATCATCATTATTGAGAACCGATAGAGGTCTGGGTCTGGGTCTGGGTCTGCGTCTGGGTATGTCTTCGGTCATGAATACCATTGAAAAACTACCACGTCTTTATTCACCTTGCAAAAACATTTTCCGGGTCATTGATTTGTTGCAAGCGGCTCACCTTAACCTCACAATAACCTCAAGAATATTTAAGATTATTTGCAACACATATTATTTAAGAAATTAACAAGGCAGTTAGTTTTTAAAAAAAGTATTTTCTTTGTTCCATTTTGTTTTTCATGTCTATTTCATGGTATCTGTGGTGACCGTTCTTTAAGTATTTTTCTGCCGCGTAGAGCGAATTCCTGGGACATGAAAAGCCATGGGAACTGAGAAACTGTACATTTTACAACCTAATTTATTCTCATTGGAATTCCATTTAAAAGATTGTGGTCGTGAATTTAGAGGTATAATTAATCATGATAAAATGTAAAAAGACTTAATTTGGGCCGTTTTAAGGGTATGTTTACCAAGGGAGACAAACTCATTCATATATTTATTTATTTATTTATCATTAAGTAAACAACCACTCCATTCATTCATCTAAAATCACAACTGCACAATCACACGTATAGTTACACAACATTGATAATCGTAGGACAAAATAATCTTCTGTATAGGAGGAGTGACTTTAATGTGTAAGATTAGATAAAATATGATAAATAAGATAAGATAAGACAATACGCATGCCAAATACAGAAATCTATTCCTTGTTTTATAAACGCATAGATCCCATAGTATTTATGTAACTCGAAATGCTGTTAGGTAAGTATGTATATGGACGCGGTGGTCGAGTGGCAGCGCGCTCGACTGGCGTACTGATGGTCACGGGTTCGAATCCATGTGAAGGCAAGGATTTGTTCCCATGGCCTAGGGCGTCCCTGAGTCCCCCCGCTCTGAATGGGTACCTAACACTAGTTAGGCGGCTGGGTAATGCGTGGAACCCACAAAGCCGTGGCCTGTGAACGCTGCATCACCTGCCAACAGATCATCTGTCATGGTCTATGGACCCAATTATCTTCTGCATAGAAGGAGCGTCTGTATAGATAAGATAAGATAAGATAAGAAAAGATAAGATAAGATAAGGTATGTAACACTGGTCCCGTGTAACTCGGTGATATTCTTACTTATTTTGTTTACATTTCTTTCTTCTGCAGGCAAAGATCAGAAATTCTCACCAACATCGTCCGCCTTGCCCACGACACGTATGATGACTTGAAAACAGCGCCACCAAACTATGACAAACGTGAGTTGTAGTTGTTGCTGTCGGTGGTGGTGGTGGTGGTGTTGTTGTTCATGTGGTTGTTGTTTTCAAGGCTGGCAAACGAATGGTTAGGCGTATGATCTTGTTGGCAGAGTTAAGTTATATGTGTGGTGCACACCAACACAACCGATTATTGCCCTAGTCACACAACTTTAAATTTGCCCCTCGCCGTGACGTGTCCTGTTCTGGCACCACCATCGCTACACCCTCCCCCCCAAGAGATTCCCACCACTAGTGTTGAGTATGGTGTTATTGTGTGAACGACTCTAATGGTGTTATGGTGTGAACGACTCTAATGGTGTTATTGTGTGAACGACTCTAATGGTGTTATGGTGTGAACGACTCTAATGGTGTTATTGTGTGAACGACTCTAATGGTGTTATTGTGTGAACGACTCTAATGGTGTTATGGTGTGAACGACTCTAATGGTGTTATTGTGTGAACGACTCTAATGGTGTTATTGTGTGAACGACTCTAATGGTGTTATTGTGTGAACGACTCTAATGGTGTTATTGTGTGAACGACTCTAATGGTGTTATTGTGTGAACGACTCTAATGGTGTTATTGTGTGAACGACTCTAATGGTGTTATTGTGTGAACGACTCTAATGGTGTTATTGTGTGAACGACTCTAATGGTGTTATTGTGTGAACGACTCTAATGGTCTTATTCTGTGAACGACTCTAATGGTGTTATTGTGTGAACGACTCTGTAATGACCATCAGAATCAGAAAGTTTATAACCATATGATACAACGTATTAATTGAAAACTAAACATGCAATTTTGGAGAAGTCTTTTTCATTTAAACATGTTACAATCAACGTTTTCCATTCAAGCTGCGTGGCTGCGGAGATATCTGACCGACGCCAGGCAGAAGTTTAAAATTACCACGCATCAAATTTTTGAAGGATGTTATAATATATGTGTGTTTTTTTTAATGTAATAGTTCGCAAAAATAATTGAAACTTTTCAACTTTGCACGCGAGTTTTTCACTTTAAACATGGACCAACGATCCTTAGAGGGAACATTGGTTATTGTAATCTTCTGTATTAAAGAAGCGTCATTAACAGATAAGATGAAATAACAGTTTTTACTCAAATATGACTGTTAAGAAGGGCACTAAAAGTAGAATAACTTAAGGACAATGTTAAAGATGGGGAAATGTTTTTAGCATCTTGGATCTCTGCTCTAAAACGAATTCTTGATTTACAGTGGAGCCGGCCAGGATCCAAGTGTTGCTGTACGTGTCCAGTATTGATGCTGTCAACGAAGCCAGTATGGTCAGTGTCTCTTTTTGTAATAAGTCTTTTTGTATTATGTTATAATATTATATTAAGATAATATATTGTGAAAATTAAAATTTTGCACGAAGTATCGTAAAATAGATTAAAAAGCACCTTTAGTGAATTATGTTTGATAGACCTTTCCAAATTAAGTTAAATCTTTACAGAAGAATTTAAGAATTTTCAATGAAGCACCTTTCACCAATAAAAATGTTTATTAAAAATGTTTTTGAATTGTCAATTCTTTATTCTAAGATAAAAAAGAATTGTTTTTTAAATAAATATTATAAATAATTATATTTATTAACTTGAACTAGGCAACATTAGCAAATAGATGTATCAATTATTTGAAAAGAAGACACCGTGTTACTAGTAGAGCAGGTTTAATACTCGGAATGTAAGGTATTTAGTCTTGCTTTTAAATGAAAGAAGAAATGTATTTATAAATGATACAAACCAGTTAACTATACACTCTAGCTGACCATATATCTTAGCTGACCACACATCCTACCTGACCATATATCTTAGCTGACAAAACATCCTAGTTGACCATACATTCTAACTGACCAAACATCCTAGCTGACCACACATCATAGCTGACCACACATCATAGCTGACCATAATCCAAGCTGACCAAACATCGTAGCTGACCAAACATCGTAGCTGACCACACATCATAGCTGACCACACATCATAGCTGACCATATATCCTCGCTGACCCATTTCCTCAGGACTTCACCGTCGGCATCCTCCTCCACCTCCGCTGGACCGACACCCGGATCTACCACGACAAGGCCAACAACTTGTTCCTGCAGTCCAAGCTGCAGTCACTGGACTTTGACTCGGAGAACATCAAAAAGGTCTGGGTACCGGACATCTTTTTCCCCAACGAGAAGAAAGGATCTTTCCACGATATCATGACACAGAATCAGATGATGAGGCTCTATCAGGGCGGGACTATTTTATATATATCTAGGTAGGTAGGAAATATGATGAGGCTCTATCAGGGCGGGACTATTGTATATATATCTAGGTAGGTGGGAAATATTGATGAGGCTCTATCAGGGCGGGACTATTTTATATATATCTAGGTAGGTAGGAAATATGATGAGGCTCTATCAGGGCGGGACTATTTTATACATATCTAGGTAGGTAGGAAATATGATGAGGCTCTATCAGGGCGGGACTATTTTATATATATCTAGGTAGGTAGGAAATATGATGAGGCTCTATCAGGGCGGGACTATTTTATATATATCTAGGTAGGTAGGAAATATGATGAGGCTCTATCAGGGCGGGACTATTTTATATATATCTAGGTAGGTAGGAAATATGATGAGGCTCTCTCAGGGCGTGGCTATTTTATATATATCTAGGTAGGTAGGAAATATGATGAGGCTCTATCAGGGTGGGACTATTTTATACATATCGAGGTAGTTAGGAAGATTGATCACGTGATGAAATGTGCTAAAGCAGTTCGCCCTCACTCTCAGTTCGCCCTCACGCTCAGTTCGCCCTCACGCTCAGTTCGCCCACACGTGCAGTTCGCCCTCACTCTCAGTTCACCCTCACTCTCAGTTCGCCCTCACTCTCAGTTCGCCCTCACTCTCAGTTCGCCCTCACTCTAGTTCGCCCTCACTCTAGTTCCCCCTCACTCTAGTTCGCCCTCACTCTCAGTTCGCCCTCACGCTCAGTTCGCCCTCACTCTCGCCCTGTTGTTAGGTCGACAAGATTCAATTAAATGCTTTTTCTTACTGTCCTTACAATAGACTGATGATAACATTCCTAAACGGTTTGTTAATCTCTCACACACTTGACTTATCGTAGCCCTACCTTAAAATCCTCCATTGTTCTATTATACTATGTTTGAATATCTGAGTCCAATATTTCACCTTATTATTTTTGATATTTTTAGTACTTACTTCATAAATCTCAAGGTCGCACAAGATTGTAGAAAAGGTGTGTGTGCGCGTGTTTGTGAAGGAGGGGTAAACAAAAGATTTTTAACATGTTCTTGAATGACAGTTTACAAACTAGAATATAGTAATTGGGAATTGGGAGGGGAATGGGGTAAGGGAGGGTATAAGAATTCGTCAGTCTGGGGAGTTCTACATTTTCCCCATCTAGTACAATGTCGAATAGCATTTAATGATAGTGGAAATAAAACAACGGGTTGTGGGGTTATTATATGTTTTATAAAAGAAACATTTCAATAATTGTTTTTAATGCAATGTGTTTTTATTCGATTAAATGCTGATAACTTGTGTAAGAGCTCAAATATAGATTTTTGTACTTGGTAATTATTTTTATTTATTTATTTTATTTAGGGTTGATTTTTGTTCTTGGCGGTTGGGGTGGGGTGGGGTAGATCCGATTTTCGGAATCTGAAGGATATGGCGCCTTCAAAAAATAAATATTTTCAATATATATATATCAGAGCCAAAGTGGCTCTCCAAATCTAAGCGGTTAAAGGAAAAAAGAATTTAAAATATTGCCTACAAAGATATTAAACCAAGCAATGCACACAAAAAAATTGATTGCTAGTTGATAAATAAATTTAAAAATTCGTTTTCAAACAGGTGTAGTTTTGGTTAGTTTAATACTCCATTCTGGTCATGTATTGTGATAAACAATAGTGAGCTAAGAAGAAGCTAAGAAGGAGCTAAGAAGGAGCTAAGAAGGAGCTAAGAAGGAGCTAAGAAGGAGCTAAGAAGGAGCTAAGAAGGAGCTAAGAAAGAGCTAATAAGGAGCTAAAAAGGAGATGAGAAGGAGATAAGAAGGAGCTAAGAAGGAGCTAAGAAGGAGCTAAGAAGGAGCTAAGAAGAAGCTAAGAAGGAGCTAAGAAGGAGCTAAGAAAGAGCTAATAAGGAGCTAAAAAGGAGATAAGAAGGAGATAAGAAGGAGCTAAGAAGGAGCTAAGAAGGAGCTAAGAAGGAAATAAGAAGGAGCTAAGAAGGAGCTAAGAAGGAGCTAAGAAGGAGATAAGAAGGGGATAAGAAGGGGATAAGAAGGAGATAAGAAGGAGCTAAGAAGGAGCTAAGAAGGAGCTAAGAAGGAGCTAAGAAGGAGCTAAAAAGGAGCTAAGAAGGGGTTTCCGTTGGTAAAGTTTTGCCCTGGGTGGCACTTTCTCTTTACTCTGACGCACAGTGTTGTCTCCTAACTGGAGATGGGGTGTCAAATATCTTGTCCCGCCCCGGTTGTCACATCCATAACCACGCCACAAGATAAGAAAACTTTAATAAGAGAATAAGATGTTATTGGTTAAACAACTGAGCACGTCGAGTCCATTCCACATATCACTCTTCATCTCATCATGACGCAGCTACTTTCAACATAGGAGTACTTTAATTATTTTTTCAAAATACTTTTAAAAAAACAGAAGAAAATAATAATTTTAGCGCACAACAACCACGGCTCTTCAGGGAGGGGACGAAAGATAAATAAACCGCTCAACTTTCTGGGGCCCCGTTGTCTCCCACTTTGAGGCACTGACGTCATGATGACGTCTACGTGGGAATCCCCAAACACACGTGCGCTCTCAAAGATGGCTGGCGATTTAGGTGCGCTCCTCCCAGTGTTGATGATTACCTTATAAGTGTCACACCCTGGATGTCATCTTCGTCATTTCCTTGATGTCAGTCTAGTCATTGCGTCAAAGCGGGAGACAAAGAGGCCTTAGAAAGTTAAGCGGTTTGTTTATCTTCCTCCCCCGAAAGCCGTGATTGTTGTGTGGAAAAATTATTTTTTTTCTTATGTTTTTTTAAAAATAAAAATATCTTTGAAATGATGTCAGACGTGTCATTTCTTTGATGCCATTTTTGTCATTTCCTTGATGTCTGTCGTGTTTTATCATAAGAATCAATCTTAACAAAAGCCTCAGTCAGGCCGAAACCAGTAAGTCACATCAGAACTAAGATTTAAGTCACATCAGAACTCAGATCTAAGTCACGTCAGAACTCAGAACTAAGTCACGTCAGAACTCAGAGCTAGGTACGTCATAACTCAGACCTAAGTCACGTCAGAACTCAGCTATAAGTCACGTCAGAACTCAGAACTAAGTCACGTCAGAACTCAGAACTAAGTCACGTCAGAATTCAGAACTAAGTCACTTCAGAACTCAGAGCTAAGTCACGTCAGAACTCAGAGCTAGGTACGTCATAACTCAGACCTAAGTCACGTCAGAACTCAGATCTAATTCACGTCAGAACTCAGATCTAAGTCACGTCAGAACTCAGAACTAAGTCACGTCAGAACTCAGAGCTAGGTACGTCATAACTCAGACCTAAGTCACGTCAGAACTCAGATCTAAGTCACGTCAGAACTCAGATCTAAGTCACGTCAGAACTCAGAGCTAAGTCACGTCAGAACTCAGAACTAAGTCACGTCACAACTCAGAGCTAAGTCACGTCAGAACTCAGAGCTAGGTACGTCATAACTCAAACCTAAGTCAATTAAGAACCCGGATGTCTATCATGAGAGAGAGAGAGAGAGAGAGAGAGAGAGAGAGAGAGAGAGAGAGAGAGAGAGAGAGGGGGGGGAGGAGGGAGGGGATATTTACAGTTAAAATTGATGAAAATATAAACGATCGTATTTAGTCGAGCCCTGATGACGTCAGAAATTCCAGGTCAAGGTTGAGACCTAATTAGCATATGTTCCTTTCAATGTTCAGCCAGGTCACAGTGTCCTCCGACCCCCCTCCTCCAGAGGCGTAAC
>CALYLW010000031.1:1967255-2089755 GCA_944989445.1 Ampullaceana balthica
GCAAGGCGATTGTTGTGGATAGTGAGGTCCTGCTGCCCCAGTTTGAGGTCAAGAGCGTCATACCCAGCTTCTGCAACCGACGTTATCACCAAAAGGCTGGTAAGTGTCAACTTATCCCCCCTTCTCTCGCCTGTACCCATCCAACGACCATCACGCGTCTTTGTGCTGCACATTTCAAGTATTGACACTTATCTTGGACGTGCCACGCCAAATGCAAATCTGACCCATTTTTGGGAAGAAACAAAAATATAAGATTTGGTTTATCATTTATTAAGTTGTCGACTTCATTCTAAATTAATTGAAATAAATTAACTCCTAAGTGTATTGTTCATCAAAATATGTTTAATGGAAGACTGGGTGAGGTGGTGATATCAAACACTTGCTGAGGTGGTGATATCAAACACTTGCTGAGGTGGTGATATCAAACACTTGGTGAGATGGTGATATCAAACACTTGCTGAGGTGGTGATATCAAACACTTGGTGAGATGGTGATATCAAACACTTGGTGAGGTGGTGATTTCAAACACTTGGTGAGATGGTGATATCAAACACTTGGTGAGATGGTGATATCAAACACTTGGTGAGATGGTGATATCAAACACTTGGTGAGGTGGTGATATCAAACACTTGCTGAGGTGGTGATATCAAACACTTGCTGAGGGGGTGATTTCAAACACTTGCTGAGGTGGTGATATCAAACACTTGCTGAGGTGGTGATATCACACTTGCTGAGGTGGTGATATCAAACACTTGCTGAGGTGGTGATATCAAACACTTGCTGAGGTGGTGATATCAAACACTTGCTGAGGTGGTGATATCAAACACTTGCTGAGGTGGTGATGTCATGCTTTATAAACTAAGTCTACCCCCCCCCCACACACACACAACCTACCAAACAAGTTAGAATGCAACACATGACTGACTACATGAAAAACGTAACATATTTTGCGGACACATTTAGAACTCAAAGGAATTTTTTTAAAAATAATAATATATTGAGGTCCAGAGATCGATTTTTAAGAAATAATCATGTAAGTTCAAAATCAATAACAACGCTTTTGATGTTGGGTCTAATGATCTTTTGACGATCTCTTAACATTATTTTAAGACCGCTTTCTTCATAACCTAATCCTTGTCCTCATTGGCAGCGCTAAAAGAACTGTACCAGAATGTTGAGGTAAACTGATCCTTACAAGTAGAGGAAAAAATAGTTATAGAACTCTATTTTATGGTGTAACTTGCATGGTGTGCTGTGATTAATTTGTCTGACATATTTTTTCCTATTTCACTTCAATCCACCCCGCCTCGCACCCCAAAGGTAATCACAGCTGCATCCAGGCAGAGTTTCACCTGGCCAGGAACATCGGTTTCTACATCGTCCAGATGTACATCCCTAGCATGTTGATCGTTATGCTGTCATGGATCTCGTTCTGGCTGACGGTCAACTCGGTGCCTGGCCGAGTGTCCCTGGGGCTGCTCACAGTGCTGACCATGACGACACAGAGCTCAAGTACGAAACTAAACGTGCCAGTTTTTTTATATTTCATTCTTTACAATGAAAAGAATATATATTTTTTGTTTAGCCCACGGCTTAAGCCATTTGGAGAAATATTTAATTTTGATACTTTTTTTTTAAATAATTTTTATTGGTTTTTTTTAAAATTCTTTTTGTTTATTATTATTATATTTTTATTTATTTACTTTTGGTAGGATGCATAAACCTTTTTGGATTTTAGTCTAACAATTATTTGAATCGTTAAAGAATAATATGAAAAAATACAAAGGAGGCTCAATGTCAGAGACAAATTTTGATTTTTAAGCCACTTTGGGGTTTTGAGCATCCATTTTTTCCTTTTTTTTATTCAAAGTAAAAACATTATAACTTTTTTTTCATTATTTTATCCTAGAGCCATTTCAAGGCTATCTGCGGAATTTTATGGTCAAAGCCAACACACTGTAAATGTAAAGTTTAAAATGTAATTCTTCGTTTAATGTTTGGTTTTGAAGAGAGTTTGGGAATTTTCCGCATCCAAACATAAACCTGCATCGCAGGATCAAAAAAGCAATCAACCATTTTGCACTCCAGGAATTTTCAAATCATAGGAACAAGTTTTCACAACATGCCTCCCTAACGGAACGCCTCTTTTAAGGAAATTACTTTTTTTTAAATTTCCTCTTTTTTTCCCAGGTGTCAACGCCGCTCTGCCCAGAGTTTCCTACACAAAAGCGATTGATGTGTGGATGTCGACGTGTCTAGTTTTTGTCTTCGCTGCCCTCCTAGAATTCGCTGTTGTCAATGTTCTCAGCCGCAAAGAATCAATCAGCGGCTTCTCACTGAAGAATGTGTTTACACTGCCAAAAGATACAGATAAAGAGGACGGGCCTTTGAATGTGGCAGAGGTGATTGAGTTCAGTAACCAACTGAGGAGCGTTTGTGTCAACACTTGGTCAACTATGGGGCCGTCCATAAATGACGTCACGCGATTTTGGCCCATTTTTTACCCCCTCCCCCCTAGTCACGCGTCGTCACAATAAGTTAGGACCCCCCCCCTCTCTAAAAATGCGTCACAAAGCTTTGACACCCCCCCCACACACACACACTTAAAAAAACACCTTATTTTCTATTTGCAAATAAGTATATTTCAAATCACTATTATTGTCATTAAAGTATTTATTATTTATTTAGTGAAGATCTACATTGTAATATCGTAACCCGCGTGAAGCATTTTTTAAAAACGTTTAACCGGCCTTCAGAAAACGAACTGTGTTAACATCCTTAGATTATATTTTATTTTAATGCATACAAATTTAACATTGTATCTAATCATCACGGTTAACGTCTTTGTTTACTAAAAAGTTATTTAAAAATAAATTTTTTTTAATGTATTTTTAAAAAATCCCTCAATTGACTGACATGCATCCCGTATGAAAGATGTCGGCGAACAGAGGTAAATAACCTCATCTGGGGTCAAAAAGAAATTCTTGGTGGTAATGCAGACTCATTTGGGACATATAACATCCAGTACAATCCACTAGATATATTAAAATACGTCATGTGTACGTGTACGCTTGGAACATATGCCCATTATTGAACCGGTTCCTTCCAGAAAATGCATTTTTTTTAAATTTGACAACTATGTAGATTTCTTACCTACGTACTATACGAAGACTCCTAAATCTACCCTACTTTCATTTATATTTACATGAGTGACAATAATCTTAATCCAAATGACTTGACTTTATCAAGTATTCTTTCTGTGATATTTAAAATTAATGCCTTAAAAATGTCATTTATGGACGATCCCTAAACTCAGTCACGCACCTAAAAAAAAAGGGGGGGTGTCACACTTTTATGACGATGCGTGACGAGGGGGGGAGGGGGTTGAAGAAATGTGACGTCACATCAAAAGGGTAACTTTAAATAAAATTTCCACTGAAATATTTGGTCGCGTACAATTTATTTAATAATTTATTTATTTTTAAATCAATGCTTCTCAATGTGCCAGTCGGTAGGCCATCAGACGCTGGTTGGCGTAAGCTATCAAGACACGAAAATTAAATCTAATTATAATCCTTAAGTTTGAGAATCCACAAGATAACGTATGAAATTGTTACACTGCGTCGTTTGATGTTGACATCAAAGCATTTGTGATGTAACCGCAGCTCCGTTTGGTTCTCTCACGGCAGGAGTCGTCGATTTTTTTTCTCCAAAATATACAAGTTTATGTGTGCGTTACCTCCCCCCCCCCAACCACGAGACTCTAGGTCCTGCTCACATGACTCGGGGATTTGGGGGAGCGTCGTTAGCCCCCCCCCCAAATGCTACTTGTGAGTTTTACAAGCATGACAAGTGTCTAAAAATGATCTGAATAGGATTATGTGTAGATATTTACAGCCAAAACGACACGGAATATCCTTTTTCTTTAAAAGGGGAGGGGGGAATCTATTTGATAGAATTAAAAACGTTTTAAGTTTGATATAATTGTTCGATTGGTTTTTGGCAAACCACCGGCTCTTCTAGTCTTCTAGATCAGTGCTTCTCAAAGAGGTGGTCCGCGGACCGGTCCGTGGGCCATCCGCTGCCGGTCCGCGGATGTTCTCAAAAAAGGACCGAAAAAAATTGTCAGTGCAGGGAAAATAGTGCACCGGTCCCTGGTGCAATGTAAAAAATTCCTGCCGGTCCGCCATACTAAAAAGTTTGAGAAGCACTGTTCTAGATATAATGGTAAATGTGACCATTTAAAATTAGTCAACTATTCATTAATTTTATTGAATGCATCAAATTCTTGACATCGCAATTCGAGAGGAGCACAAAACAACTTTTCTTCTTAGCTCAGTTTTTAAGGCATTAATTTTAAATATCACAGAAAGGATACTTCATACAAACAAGTCATGTGGATTAGGATTATTGTCACTCGTGTCAATATAAATGAAAGTATGGTAGATTTAGGTGTCTTTGTATAGTACGTAGGTAAGAAATGTACATAGTTGTCAAATTTTAAAAAAATGCATTTCTGGAAGGAACCGGTTCAATAATGGGCATATGTTCCAAGCGTACACATACACATGACGTATTTTAATATATCTAGTCGATTGTAGTGGGTGTTATATGTCCCAAATGAGTCTGCATTACCCCCAAGAATTCCCTTTTTGACCCCAGATGAGGTTATTTACCTCTGTTCGCCGACCTCTTTCTTACCCGTCAGTCAATTGAGGGATTTTTAAAAAAATACATTTTAAAAATGTTATTTTTAAATAATTTCTTTTTCTAAACAAAGACGTTAACCGTGATGATTAATAGTCAATGTTTAATTTGTATGCATTAAAATAAAATATAATCTAAGGATGTTAACACAGTTCGTTTTCTGAAGGCCGGTTAAACGTTTTTAAAAAATGCTTCACGTGGGTTACGATATTACAATCTTCTCTAAATAAATAATAAATACTTAAATGACAATAACAGTGATTTAAAACATACTTATTTTCAAATAGAAAAAAATGTGTTATTGGGTGTTTTTTTTTGTTGTTAGTTTTTTTTAGGGAGGGGGGGGGGTCAAAGATTTGTGACGTATTTTTAGAGGGGTGGTCTAAGTTTTTGTGACGACGCGTGACGAGGGGGGAGGGGGTCGAAAATCGGCAAAAATTGCGTGACGTCATTTATGGACGGCCCCTTAGATGAAAGTTGTTTTGTGCTCCTCTCGAATTGCGATGTCAAGAATTAGATGCATTCAATAAAGTTAATTTTAAATGGGCTCATTTATCATTATATCTAGAATGGCCAGCGGCGTTTGACCAAAAACCAATCGAACAATTATATCAAACTTAAAACGTTTATAATTCTATCAAATAGATTCACCCCCCCCCCACCTTTTGTTTTAAAATAAAGGATATTCCGTGTCGTTTAGACTTAAAATATCTACACATAATCCTATTCAGATCATTTTTAGACACTTGTCGTGCTTGTAAAACTCACCAGTAGCATTTTCGGGGGGGGGGCTAACGACGCTCCCACAAATCCCTGAGTCATGTGAGCAGGACCTAGAGTCTGGTGGTGGGGGGGGGGTAACGCACACATAAACTTGTATATTTTGGGGTAACGGGCAAAAAAGTTCGCTGACTCCTGCCGTGAGAGAACCAAACGGAGCTGCGGTTACATCACAAATGCTTTGATGTCAACATCGAACGATGCAGGGTATATTTCATACGTTATCTTGTGGGTTCTCAAACTTAAGGATTATAATTAGATTTAATTTTCGTGTCTTGATAGCTTACGCCAACCAGCGTCTGATGGCCTACCGACCGGCACATTGAGAAGCACTGAATTTTTTTTTAAAAAGTCGTTAAATAAATTGTAAGCGACCAAATATTTCAGTGGAAGTTTTATTTAAAGTTGCCCTTTTGATGTGACGTCACATTTCTTCAACCCCCTCCCTCCCCCTCGTCACGCATCGTCACAAAAGTGTGACCCCCCTCCCCCCTAGGTGCGTGACGTCATTTATGGACGGTCCTTATAGAGTTAAAATAGACCAAGCTACTGATGACAAAATAATTCGTACACGCAGTCACGTGGTTGGGCTTGTTTCACCCAGTTCGGAATATAATTTTTCCGCCCCACTCCTAAGGAAAAATACCACTACATTTGGACAATAATGATTTTCTTCAAAATATTTATTTTACAAAAATTTGAATACATGTTATTGTATTGATTTATGTCATCAAAACGTATTAATCTACATTAACTATTGATTTATAGAAATAATTTTTTAAAATCGTAAAAAAAAACAAGTTTTTCACTATAAATCCTTTATGTACTAGACGTAACTAAAAGAATGTTCATTATAATACGCAGCGCAAGACCATCCAACAATACAAAATTGCAGTTGTGTCGTAAAACATGTTTAACATAATGCGCACCGATCAGGAATATGTTTATAAAAAGTGTTGTCAATAAAATACGCACCTTATTGCGCGACAGAAAGGTTGTTCAATATAATGCGCACCCTTACACTCTATCTCAAAAAATAACATGATACAAAGGAATAAATAAAATAATCTAAAAATTCAATAATTTAATTACAGTACATGCGATCTATCTGAAATTTTGATACATAGTTTTTATCATCGCCACAAAACTGCCTGCTAAATTTCAGCTCGCTAGCTTACGAGGAAGTGGGTTAAAAATTGATCCAAAGTTTTGGCGACCGACAATCAAGCAAGCAATCAAGTGTTCAAACAAACAGACACCACGAGTTAATATAAAGGATTTAAAAATAATTATTTCTGACCTCTATCTTTAAAATTTTAGTATTTTTAAATAATTTTGTTTGTTGGTAGGTTGTAAAGTTTTTTTTAAATTTTATTTTTAACCCTTAATATCCCAAAGGGGGGGGGGTCTTCAAGAAGCCCACACCCACAAATAATACTTTCTAATACATTTTTAATTGACATGTAAGAGCGAAAATATAATATTTCTTTTGTCAACTTTTACATGGATAAACGTGAAAACATAGTTAAAGTAGCCCAGACATGAATATCTGAGTAATTTACCGTAAGAAACATTGGAGAAGACACATATATAAAGATGGATCCAGTTAGGAACCTATCTTCTTAGCGGCCATAAAGAACTTTATAGTGTATTAAAAGTTAAATATGTTCTCCTTATGCTTTAAATAACGTCATACACAACTTTGAGTATCTAAAAAAATTATGAGTATGGTATGTCCAAGCAATACAACTAAAGTGTAAACATCTTGTCTCTGAGTATGGTATATCCAAGCAATACAACTAAAGTGTAAACATCTTGTCTCTGAGTATGGTATGTCCAAGCAATACAACTAAAGTGTAAACATCTTGTCTCTGAGTATGGTATATCCAAGCAATACAACTAAGGTGTAAACATCTTGTCTCTGAGTATGGTATATCCAAGCAATACATGTACAATTTTAAACTTCTTGTCTCTCCCACAGATGTCCGTGCCATTAGATGGTTTTCATGAGGCTGAGGCACAGAAGAAAAAGCGTTTCAACAAAAGAGGAATAGTTTACGCTATATACGTGGACATGACAGCGCGAATAGTCTTCCCGATCTGCTTCATCATCTTCATTATGAGCTACTGGCTGTACTATGTCAATGCCGAGTGACTTTAGGCCCCGCGTTTAGTTATGTGTCTACGGCAAGTAGTGTTTTTTCAAGGCAATCGATTTCCAAGTCATGGCTCATTTAAAAATAATGTTTTCACTGATGATAATCTGAGGCTGATGTTGGTGGTGATCTGGTTTCAAAACTGGATTTATTGTAAAGTTCGTTTAATTTTGAGAGCCATCCAATAGCCTAAATGTGTCTTCACTTCTGTGTTGTTCTTAACCATAATTTATCATGAATGATGTCTGGTCGACCTGCTGAGTCTACAATTCTTATTTTTCATTTTTCACAAATATAGAAATGATAAGATAAGAAAATTCTAATATACTTTACAAATCCATCAATAAAAACATAAAAAATAATTAAATAACTATACAGTTTTTTGTTTAAATATTTTAAATAACTAACATAAAACGTATTTCTTTTAATACTGTTGGAAGATTTTTTTTATGTGGAATAGATTAGATTTTTAAAAATTTAATGCAATTTTTTCCTTGGTGAAAATATCTGCGCCTCAATTTCCATGATGATTGTTTGAATAAGTTCAGTCCAGTAATTATGTTAACAATTGTCAGGGGGCATAATTTTTTGCCGCTTGATAACTGTCAAACTTTCAAAGGCCCGTATCAGTCAATGCAAATGATTCACAATTGTCTTCCCTTTCACTTCCCCCCGTAGAAAATAAAAACAGAAATAATGACAATTCGTATAAAAAGATTAAAACTAAATAGACAATATGTTATAGATGGCAAAATTGAAAAACGACTAGGCAACTTTAATTATAATATTATTAATTTACATTATATCTAATAATGAAGTACAACGTTATCGTATATTAAATTCAGATTAAAAAATTTGATGTGGTCTAAATATTAATGTCCTTCATTTTTAATGATTTCTCTTTATGTTAGTCTTGGAAGGCGAAATTCTCCTCTTTTGTAAAGTGCATAGCAACAGATTTAGTAAGTGCCATCATAACACATGTATCTTGAATGGATCAGTTGACATCTTGTCATCTTCATTGTGTCTAATAATGAACATTATTGCTTCGATTATCAGCATTTCTATTGGGTAACCCTCTATGCCTTTGTGTGTTAGGCCATCAAAGTCAAATTGAATTACTGACACCTTTCAACAATAGACTAACTTATTCCAAACACCTTCACAGTATTTTCTTGACGTAATAACAGGCTCACCACACGTTATGTTCATTCAAAATTTATTTAGGACGCTGGGAGCGATAAACTACTCTTTAATTTTAAAACAAATACATGTAGTCTCTTCTTTTTTTTTAATTTATCCGAAATACCTGTTTTGACCACAAAAGGGCCAAAATTAGAATATTATTTAAAGAGTGCTCCCTTTCCAAACAAATTTTTTTAAATTATTTTTCTGTGAATATTAATTATGAAATTTGTAGAATCAATCTATTTAGACTAAAAGATCATTTAAAAAGATGAGCTTACTTATTGAGATATTGAATTGTACATTTTCCCACGTCTTTGACTCTCAGAAACGTCAAACTATAATGATAGGAATCTACGAATACTTATAATCAAAATTTCATGTTCATTATTCATAAATTACGGAAGTATGTAGATCTATATTTAGATATGAAGATATTTATATAAGTCATCCCTAGTTTTAATTTTTTAAAAACGAAAACAAAAGAATAAAACATATCAAATTTTTTAAAAATAATTGGTCACGTTCATATTAATATGGATTAAAAAAAATTATTTTAATTTAATTTTTTACCTTTTGTCCTGTGATGACGTTAGTAGGCCTACCGAAATCCCTTATATAATAATTAATTTCACGCTTAGGGTCTCCATATTTAAAAGGTCTCTACATTTAAGAAGCTTCAATTTATTGTGTTGGCACTTTAAAAAGCTGGACAAATAGATTAAATAGCTTTAACTGACATTAAAATTCCCGTATTTAATTAGCATTTGGCTCCACTAAGTACAATCTGGCAATGGGTGTAGAGTGGATTTTTGAAATGCAATCAAAATCACTTCATGGCATTTTTTATTTTTAGCGTAAAACTTTGCCGACAGGGTATGATAAAATATTGAAAGATTTTAAACAGCATTGAAAATGCATCATTGTTCAAAGTTTAGATATACTTTACTTTAAAGAAAGCAAGAATGTAGATTCATGGCCTAAACATTTCAATGTAAATATAATATGTTCACTGTTTTCCACTCAATTTGTGATAATTGTGTCTTCTCCGTGTATGATTCAATCACCTGATTTACTTGTAGTTCATGCATCAGACCTATCAGTTCTCTGATTTGTTCTTTTCACCTCACTGATCTCAGTACCAACTTCAAACGAGTTCAATTTTGATGACAAAATTAACTTATCAAATCACATAGTGGATTGTTTCAGATTGAGTTATACTGTTCTTACTCATTACGCTCTATGTTCATATTTTTTTTCCTAAAAAAATTAACTTGAGGAAAGACGGCAGGAAAAAAATTATTTATTGAATTTTTAGGTACTTTAAAAAAACGGTTCCATGACAAAACGACA
This sequence comes from Ampullaceana balthica, assembly GCA_944989445.1. Taxonomy (NCBI): domain Eukaryota; kingdom Metazoa; phylum Mollusca; class Gastropoda; family Lymnaeidae; genus Ampullaceana; species Ampullaceana balthica. The sequence continues at coordinate 1,977,437 of CALYLW010000031.1, forward strand.
ACAGATTAAACGACAAGTGACAAAACAACAAAGTGACGAAACAACAAGGTGACAAAACGACATGGTGACAAAACGGAAAACGTTCTACCGCCAAGAAGGTAAATAAGGACTCCGAAATAAGACATGGTGATTACTAATTAATTCACTCCCTTGAACTAATGCAAGCACTGATTTACTAAAAGTTTTTTCGCACCATGCGGATATCTCTTTTATTTCTGTTTATGTGTTTGATAATCAAATTGTGTGATTTTTTTACTTGATTTTTTTTAACTGGGGGAAGGAGTGGCAGAGAGTGATTTAAGGTGTGTATCTTTAATAGCGTAGCATGTTTAAAAATTTCTCTATGCAAATTTTTTGTTGTTTCTAAACCTCTTCTATTCTTGGCTTATATTTTGTATTTGTATCATTTCATTTGATTTGTTAATTTCTTTAAATTGTAAAACTCATTAAATGAGAAACGCATCTTCTTTAACTCTGTAACATTTAACAAAAACGTATATTTATATGAGAGCTTTCCTCACTCCCACACCTCACAATAACATTTGATGAAATAGGTTATCCATATTTTAGTGTTAATAGTGATTAGAAATTAGTTTGCTTATTTGTATGACACAGTACAACTTGTTTGGTAGCTGACTTAGTTTTAAACCTTGTATTATTCTGTTAATAATTAAAGCAGCATTGTTATGTCTTGGGAAGAAAATCAAGGTTCTTCTCTCCAGTTCCTACCTTAGATTGTTGTTTGTTCACAGGCGTGGGGGCACTGCCTTGGGTAAAGTGACCTTGTCTTGGGTAAAGAGACCTTGCCTTGGGTAAAGTGACCTTGTCTTGGGTAAAGTGACCTTGTCTTGGGTAAAGTGACCTTGCCTTGGGTAAAGTGACCTTGCCTGGGGTAAAGTGACCTTGTCTGGGGTAAGTGACCTTGCCTTGGGTAATGTGACCTTGCCTTGGGTAAAGTGACCTTGTCTTGGGTAAAGTGTGGTCTTGTTTCCTGTGTATCCACAGAGCTCAGATAAAAACATTTGCTCATTTCAACATTGCAACTCTGTAAATGGACGTTTGGTTTTATTTCTTGTGTTTGTCATTGGTCTGTGTTTCTATCTAACATCAAGATGGACATTTTGTTTTATTTCTTGTGTTTGTCATTGGTCTGTGTTTCTATCTAACATCAAGATGGACATTTGGTTTTATATCTTGTGTTTGTCATTGGTCTGTGTTGCTATCTAACATCAAGATGGACATTTTGTTTTATTTCTTGTGTTTGTCATTGGTCTGTGTTTCTATCTAACATCAAGATGGACATTTGGTTTTATATCTTGTGTTTGTCAAGGGTCTGTGTTGCTATCTAACATCAAGATGCTAAACGTTGTTTGTTCACTATGGTATAATCCTGTGGGGCAGAAGTCAACATCAGAGGTTCTCACAAACTTGATCAGATAGCCACACCAAACTTATCTTGGAATTTTGGAACATGTTTATTCAGTGATGTTGTTGTCAAAGTGCAACAAGTTATTTACGTCCACCTTAGAGAGTTACTTGATTTTAAATTTTATTGATTTTTAAAAATTTTAAATGCTAAGGATAATGCTTATCATTGTTTTCAACGATATTTTACACAATGTTTTATGAATCAAGAATTCATGACAATTGTTATAATGAAGAGTCATCAACTGTTCACTCAGTCACATGACATTAATTATTGACCATAAATTATGGCATCATTTGATTGATAAGCTGCTGTCTTGTATTATAACTTGTTCATGTGTATTTATTCTAGTGGTTGTCATTGGAATTGTGCAATTAATTTGTGCATGTTTTTATGGAACATCCATGGCGTACATGTTTTTATGGAACATCCATGGTGTACATGTTGTTATGGAACATCCATGGCGTACATGTTTTTATGGAACATCCATGGCGTACATGTTTTTATGGAACATCCATGGCGTTCACATGTGAACAACAAGATAATTAATATAAATTATGAACATGATGTGCTGTCCGATAGACAAAAAAATTGTTTTTGAATTATTTGTACAACAGATATTGCAAATAACCTTGTTAAAAATGAGTTAATCTTATAAGAGATTGTTGAATGTTTGTAATGTTTAACCCACACACAAATAATCATATCTGATGTCATTCATTATACTCTCTGTAGATCACCTCAAAGATCAAGTATTGTTGTATGCCTAACCATTGGAGGGTAGAGCTTCTTGCTAAAACTAGATTTCCTAATGCATTAGTTCAAATAAAGATTATTTATTCATTCCCTAAAAAGTGCTGAGTTTATTATTTGTGTGAATAACATAATGTTCTGTTTATTTGCTTTGAGAAATGAGATTTACTACCACATAGGAATTTAAAAAAAACACAACATTATTCAATGAAAGCATCACATTTTAATTTGTATAAAAGAACCAAGTATTACACCAACTATCAATGAATGTTATCAAAACGTTAATTACATTCATTGACAGCATCACAAAGGAGCATAACTTCAATGTTTTCATCAGTGGCCATCAATAACATTTTAATGATAACAAAATCTATTGCACAAACACTTCAATAAAAGTGACAACTCCCACATTTATTGGCCCTTCCTGTCAGTCTGACATACAAAATATGGGTGACACTGCAATCAGGCTTATCTGACATACAAAATATGGGTGAGACTGCAATCAGGCTTATCTGACATACAAAATATGGGTGAGACTGCAATCAGGCTTATCTGACATACAAAATATGGGTGAGACTGCAATCAGGCTTATCTGACATACAAAATATGGGTGAGACTGCAATCAGGCTTATCTGACATACAAAATATGGGTGAGACTGCAATCAGGCTTATCTGACATACAAAATATGGGTGAGACTGCAATCAGGCTTATCTGACATACAAAATATGGGTGAGACTGCAATCAGGCTTATCTGACATACAAAATATGGGTGAGACTGCAATCAGGCTTATCTGACATACAAAATATGGGTGAGACTGCAATCAGGCTTATCTGACATACAAAATATGGGTGAGACTGCAATCAGGCTTATCTGACATACAAAATATGGGTGAGACTGCAATCAGGCTTATCTGACATACATCATATCACATCTCATTGCAAGTATTTATGGCACACACAATAAACCATTTGTCATTTGAAGATCTCAAGCTATGTGATATTTACATAATCTTAGGGGTATGTGATTCACTGTCAAAAATAGAATGTTCTGAAAGAGGTTTTATGGAAAAATAACGTTCATGACCTTATGAAATATTCAACTGCATTAAGTTAATTAATAATTAATCTGTATAGTTTTGAACTTTCAAACTTGAATATCTCAAAACTACACAAATGTCGTATAGCCGATTCTTCCCTTGACGTCTACATTTGGTAGTGTTTAGTCTCTTATGGCTTATTACAAATAATTGCATGGGCACATTTTCAGCCAACCTTCATTTTTCTCGTTACAACACAAATAATGCCCTGAACTGAACATTTATTTGAATATTTGAACTTAATTTTTCACACCTATTCTATATCACAATTATAGTCTCAATATCGATGCCATAGTATGAAAAAGATCTTCATGATCTCAGTCTCACTGAGTCATAGTATGAATAAGATCTACATGATCTCAGTCTCACTGTTAAAGTTATAGTATGAATAAGATCTTCATGATCTCAGTCTCACTGTTAAAGTCTCATGTTTTAGTTGCAATGATTCACACACCCTGAAACTGTTTGGTAAAATTTGACAGGAGTATCATCTCAAGTAAACAACAAACATCAAGTAGGCCTACTAGAACAGAGTAATACAAACATGAGGGGAGATCATTCAATCTATCCAATATCAAGTAGGCCTACTACAACAGAGTAATACAAACATGAGGGGAGATCATTCAATCTATCCAATATCAAGTAGGCCTACTACAACAGAGCAATACAAACATGAGGGGAGATCATTCAATCTATCCAATATCAAGTAGGCCTACTACAACAGAGTAATACAAACTTGAGGGGAGATCATTCAATTTGTCCAACGTCAAGCACTAAAACAGATATTCACATACAAACATGAGGGGAGATCATTCAATTTATCCAACATCAAACACTAAAACAGATATTCACATACAAACATGAGGGGAGATCATTCAATTTATCCAACATCAAACACTAAAACAGATATTCACATACAAACATGAGGGGAGATCATTCAATTTATCCAACATCAAACACTAAAACAGATATTCACATTCAAACATGAGGGGAGATCATTCAATTTATCCAACATCAAACACTAAAACAGATATTCACATACAAACATGAGGGGAGATCATTCAATTTATCAAACACTAAAACAGATATTCACATTCAAACATGAGGGGAGATCATTCAATTTATCCAACATCAAACACTAAAACAGATATTCACATACAAACATGAGGGGAGATCATTCAATTTATCCAACATCAAACACTAAAACAGATATTCACATACAAACATGAAGGGAGATTATTCAAATTATGAAGTACCGTTGCCTTCTGTTTCATTGGCTTTCACTTCCACATTATCTATTCCATTGTCTAAACCCTCACATTTCACCTCCTCCCCTTCCCTCTTGCCACTCCCATCTCCGTCTCCCTTGTCCTCAAACTCCGAAGGTCCTCTTTCGACCGCTGTCTCTGTGTCATCCACATGGATGATGTCCTCTGGATTGGGGGGCTTCGGTAGAAATTCCTCATCGGGGCACACAGTGAGGAATATTTTTTTGGCCTGAGAAGATAAGAAGGTTTACAGCAAAGTGATTTAAAAATCATGGTGCTCAAAATTTACATGGAAATTCCTCCCCCTTCCCACCAACCTCCTAGACAAAAAAAATCTTTCTTTTCTCAGATGCACAAAAATAATTGACTTCATGATTGTCTTTAACACTCGTTAAAATTTCAGGCAAATAATGGTGTAAAACTTAAGAGAAAATATTAGATATAACCGTTATATACTGTCATGATTAGGCATTACTGGCAATTTTCCAGGCTCATTTTTCTTGTATGATGCAAATAAAATAAATAATAATACAACAATTTACAAACAGGGGCAATGTGTTTTAGTAAGGTGATGAAACAAGTCAGGGGCAATGTGTTTAAATAAGGTGATGAAACAAGCCTTTAAATAAAATTTAAATAGTGCAGGTTATAGGGATCCCACTTGGGCTGTCATTTGGTAATTGTATTTGTGCACCTGTTTAACACTGCTTAACACATAACTAGTTTATTGTAATTAATAACATTTACAAATATATTATAAAGGCTTCTTTGTAAATGAGCATTATTTATATCCATAGAGATCTTATCCATAGCTACCAAAAGAGGCTAACAATCCCATCCATTATTTGATGCTTTTATTTTTATAAAACAAAGTCCTAGATGATTCCTATCCAATATTTATTTGCTGACCTCTGACACTGTGAAGTCAAGGTCAATCCCAGCACTGCCACCTCCTGAAACAACCAACACATTGGGTAGGGCAGCCTCACTTTGGCTCACAGCGCTGGTATCATTTTGTTGGAAATACATGGACCATAATATCTTGGGCTTAGATTCTTCTTCACCTGCAATCAAAATAATGTTTCAATGACTTCACCTTTTGATTGATCTGTAAGACGCAGTAAACTTTATCAATATCATCATTTTCATTTCCAATTGCTTTCATACATTTTAAAACTTACAATGATGACCAACCAGTCATAATATATAAACCCGTCACATTATATAAACCCGTCACAATATATAAACCAGTCATAATATATAAACTCGTCACAATATATAAACCAGTCACAATATATAAACCAGTCACAACATATAAACCAGTCATAATATATAAACCAGTCATAATATATAAACCAGTCATAATATATACACCCGTCACAATATATAAACCCGTCACAATATATAAACCCGTCACAATATATAAACCAGTCATAATATATAAACCCGTCACAATATATAAACCCGTCACAATATATAAACCCGTCATAATATACAAACCCGTCACAATATATAAACCAGTCACAATATATAAACCAGTCATAATATATAAACCAGTCATAATATATAAACCAGTCACAACATATAAACCAGTCATAATATATAAACCAGTCATCTATATATATAAAAATCAAAGTATGTATGTATGCATGTCTGTTATAGCTGACTAAACCATTCATCCGATCGCCATGAAACTTTTGGAGACTTTTGAGTACGCTCCAGGGATGGAAATAGGCTCCTTTTTTTTCAAAATTTAACACTCATGGGGCGCCGGGGGCCCATAATGAGATTTTTTCTTATATGAGCTATATAAAAATTAGTTTAGGGCTTAGCTGCTTGGAAAATGAATGAATCTTGACCAAACTTGGTACATAACAACTTGATAACCTATATTAAAGTATCATATGGCATTGAACTCCTAATGTCCGTTTCTTCGGGGCCGGGGGCCCAAAATCTTTATTTTTGTAATAGTTAAATACTTTATTCCCGTTAGCTGACTATACCATTCATTCGGTCGCCATGAAACTTTTGGAGACTTTTGAGTACGCTCCCGGGATGGAAATAGACAACTTTTTTTCAAAATTTAACACCCATGGGGCGCCGGGGGCCCATAATGAGAATTGTTTCTTATATGTGCTATATAAAAATTAGTTTAGGGCTTAGCTGCTTGGAAAATGAATGGATCTAGACCAAACTTGGTACATAACAACTTGATATCCTATATTAAAGTATCATATGGCATTGAACTCCTAATATCCGTTCCTTCGGGGCCGGGGGCCCAAAGTCTTTTTTTTGGTAAGCGTTAAATACTTTATTCCCGTTAGCTGACTAAACCATTCATCCGATCGCCATGAAACTTTTGGAGACTTTTGAGTACGCTCCCGGGATGGAAATAGGCTACTTTTTTTCAAAATTTAATACTCATGGGGCGCCGGGGGCCCATAATGAGAATTTTTTCTTATATGAGCTATATAAAAATTAGTTTAGGGCTTAGCTGCTTGGAAAATGAATGGATCTTGACCAAAATTGGTACATAACAACTTGATAGTCTATATTAAAGTATCATATGGCATTGAACTCCTAATGTCCGTTCCTTCGGGGGGCCCATAATGAGAATTGTTTCTTATATGAGCTATATAAAAATTAGTTTAGGGCTTAGCTGCTTGGAAAATGAATGGATCTTGACCAAACTTGGTAAATAACAACTTGATAGTCTATATTAAAGTATCATATGGCATTGAACTCCTAATGTCCGTTCCTTCGGGGCCGGGGGCCCAAAATCTTTATTTTTGTAAGCGTTAAATACTTTATTCCCGTTAGCTGACTAAACCATTCATCCGATCGCCATGAAACTTTTGGAGACTTTTGAGTACGCTCACGGGATGGAAATAGGCTACTTTTTTCAAATCTTAACACTCATGGGGCGCCGGGGGCCAAATAATGAGAATTTTTTCTTATATGAGCTATATAAAAATTAGTTTAAGGCTTAGCTGCTTGGAAAATGAATGGATCTTGACCAAACTTGGTACATAACAACTTGATAGCCTATATTAAAGTACCATATTTCATTGAACTCCTAATGTCAGTTCCTTCGGGGCCGGGGGCCCAAAAACCTTTTTTTTTGTAAGCGTTAAATACTTTATTCCCGTTATGATTTACACGATCTTGAAAAGCATTGACTAATAAATCTACCATGATCCAGATTGAAATGAACTGGTATTTTAAAGTTATTCTCTTGCACCGATTGGGCCCGGGGGCCCTTAATGTCGTTTTTGTTAATCTATATATATAAAAATCAATGTATGTCTGTGTGCATGTCCTTTATAGCTGACTAAACCATTCATCCGATCATCATGAAACTTTTGGAGACTGGCAACTTTTTTTTTAAATGTATCACTCATGGGGCGCCGGGGACCCATAATGTCATTTTTTGCTTATATGAGCTATATAAAATTTAGTTTCAGCGCTAGCTACTGTGTAAATTGATGGATCTTAACCAAACTTTGTATATAAAAATTTGATAGCCAATATTAAAACACTAAAGGGAACTGAACTCCTAATAGTCATTCCTTCGGGGCTGGGGGCCCAAAAAATTCTTTTTCTTAAACGTTTAAGATTTTATTCACCATTCAATTATTAACAATATTGACAACTAATGACACATGTATCCATTATTATACAGATTGAAATGAACAGGTATTTTGAACTTTATATCTTGCACTGGGGCCCTTAATTTCGTTTTTTGCTTATGTGAGCTATATAAAAATTAGTTTTTGCGTTAGCTACTGAGTAAATGAATGCAGCTTAACCAAAATTTGCATACAAAAATTTAGTAGCCCATATTGATATAATTAAGGTTTCTAAACTTCTAATGTCAATATATTCGGTGCCGGGGGCCCCAAATGTCTTTTCTTCGTATATGTTTAAGATATTTTTCCCCATTCAATTTTTCACGATCTTGAGGAATATATCTATGAGGAAACTGAATTAAATGAACAGGTTTTTGAAATTGAAACCTTTCACTAAAGGGGCCCCTAAATGTCGTTTTTTCCCTTATTTTAGCTGTATAAAAATTAGTATTCGCGTTAAATACTGAGAAAATTAATGGATCTTGAACCATCTTAATATATAAAAACTAAAGGGTCTATATTTTATTACTATAGGGCACTGAACTCCTAATTTTCATTCCCTTGGGGCAGGGGGCCCAAAATGTATGTTCAATATTTTATCGTTCATTCAATATTGAGACATATAAATAAATGTATGTATTTTGAAATTTATTCAAATTAAAATGTCTTTCGCACTTTATTTCTTGCGATAATTAGGCCCTGGGGCCCATAATGTAGTTTTTTGCTTATATGAGGTATATAAAAATAAGTTTATGCGTTAGCTACCGAGTAAATGAGTGGACCTTAACCAAAATTTGTATACAAAAACTTGGTAGCCGATATTAAAATACTATAGGGCACAGAAATTCAAATTTCCATTCCTTCGGGGCCTGGGGCCCCAAATGTCTTTTCTTCGTATATGTTTGAGATAGTTTTCCCCATTTAATTTTTTCACGATCTTAAGGAATATATCTATGAGGAAACTGAATTAAAATGAACAGCATTTTTTAAATTGAAATCTTTCACCGAATGGGCCCAGGGGCCCCAAAATTTCGTTTTTTTTCCATTATATTAGCTGTATAAAAATTAGTATTAGCGTAAAATTCTGAAAAAGTTAATGGGTCTTGACCCATCTTATTATATAAAAACTCGAGGGTCTATATTTTATTACTATAGGGCACTGAACTCGTAATTTTCTTTTCCTTGGGGCAGGGAGCCCAAAATGTATGTTTAATATTTTATCGCACAGTCAAATTTTACCATTATTGATAAATATAAATAAATTTATGCATTTTGAAATTTATTCAAATCAACATGTGTTTCGCACTTTATTTCTTGCAATAACTGGACCCTCTATCTCTTACTGTCGTTTTTTGCTTATACGAACTATATAAAAATTAGTTTATGCGTTAGCTACTGAGTAAATGATTGGATCTTAACCAAATTTTGTATAAAAAACTTGGAAGCCCATATTAAAATACTCAAGGTTTTTGAACTTCTAATGACATTTTCTTCGGTGACGGAGGGCCCCAAATGTCTTTTTTTATATATGTTTAAGATATTTTTGCCATTCACCTTTCAACGATCTTGATAAATATATCCATGATGAAACTGAATTGAAATGTAAAGGTTTTTGAAATTGACATCTCGCAGAGAAAAAGCCCAGGGCCCCTTTATGTAGTTTTATTCACTATATTAGCTATATTAAAATTAGTTTAAGCGTTAGATAATGAGAAAATAAATGGATTTTGACTAAAGTTAGTATATAAAAATATAAGAACCTATAATATATTACTATGGGGCACTGAACTCCTAATGTCCATTCCCTCGGAGCTGGGGGCCCCAAATGTCATTTTTACTGCATGGTAACAATTTAATTCCCCATTCAATTTTACACGATATTGAGAAATTTAGCTTGAGTACAATGGCAATAAAAAAATTAAATTATCACTCATTTTTTGGCTGGGCCTCTTAATATCGTTTTTCCTTTTGTAAGTTTTTAATTATTAATTTATGTAACAGTTTGCTATTAAACTTGGACTTTTTTTTCTCACTTCCCCGAAGGTTTATGGCATAATTCTTTTAAAACATACCAATCTTTGGTTTCTTTCAATTTATTCATTTTTAAAGAGATCGTTGCAACGCACGACGGGTCTGCTAGTAATATATAAACCAGTCATAATATATAAACCAGTCATAATATATAAACCAGTCAGAACATCCAAACCAGTCACAACATCCAAACCAGTCACAACATCCAAACCAGTCACATCATCTGAACCAGTCACATCATCTGAACCAGTCACATACAAACCAGTCACATACAAACAAGTCACATACAAACCAGTCACATCATCTAAGCCAGTCGCATACAAACCAGTCACATACAAACCAGTCACATACAAACCAGTCACATACAAACAAGTCACACACAAACCAGTCACATCATCTATGCCAGTCACATACAAACCAGTCACATACAAACCAGTCACATACAAACCAGTCACATACAAACCAGTCACATACAAAACAGTCACATACAAACCAGTCACATACAAATCAGTCACACATGCAGAGATGAGATTGACAAAACCACCTTTATCTTCAGTTGTGAAAAGTTTGTCCTTAATCTCTTTCAAGTCTTCCTCTGGATCATCACATCCAGTTTCCCTGGTCAGATGGGCAACAACTGAAAGAGACAAACTCAATAGATATACGTGCCATACAACCAGATCAGTAACCTATCAATAGATATACAGTCTAACCCACTTACCTCGAGCTCGGTTAGCTCGTCCACCCCACTAACTCGGCGTTTTTTATTGGAACCGTCAAATTCTCTCTGTCTTAGCATTTTCTCGTCGGCTGATTCAATTTTTCTAAGTCGCCGAAACCTAATGCCTCGAGCACAAAAGAGGGCCAAATTTGCAACTTAACGTTGGTTAGCTCGATCCTCGTCGGTTGGCCTAGCAATGCACTCTGGCATTTTTAGTTCAAAACAGTGTTGACATCTCACTTTCTTCGAGACTTCCGGCTATTGTGTGATTCTACGAGATTTCAATAAAAATTACCGGATGTTATTATCTTCTTTCACTTTCGATCCATGTGTGAATTAGATGTATTCACCCGAGGTCCCCGTAAATCATGCATCTTTAATCCGTCATTATTTCACAGTGCATGTTATATTATTATTAAACTTAATTCATTTTCTGATGCATTAATCATTTTATTTTTTAAGATAAACGAATATCTTTAGAAATGAAAATAAAGGTTTGTATCGAGAATCGACGGTGGTTTTTATATGATTAAATAAAAAATTATTATTCTTTTAAAAGTTTGTTGTTGCTTTGTTACCAGTAAGATACGTGACTGTAACACTAACACGTGCGTGACGATGAAATGAAATCATTTTCTTAATACAAGTATTCCAGTACATGTATATAATATTATTAATATACACATCATCACTTTTGTAGGTCAAATTCTGATAAGGAATGATTTTTTTAAAAGTTCGCTTAGACTTAGTTGCCGGCCGAGGACTAACACACAGCCCACAGCGTGCTGTGATCAACGGTCAAGGCCGCAATAGTTTTATTTATATTATAAGTTTGATTGACTGAGGAAATTCGAGACCGTTCTGATAGTACAGATATCCTGCACGTCAAAAGCATTAAACTTAAAATTACCATATTGTTATGTTTATTTTTATTTTTTTTTATTCGCTGATTCGACGGGCATTGCAAACGCGAGCGGCTGTGACACGCGCCATGGGACGAGGCGAGGCGAAAACTTTGACTTTTTAACGCATGCGCAGACAATTATAAACTGGTAACTTTTTTTTTATTAAATGGAATCGAAACATGACAGAGACGTAATCAAAGTCCTTTACTTCGGCATAAATATATATATATATATATAAAAATTCCCGATAAGTCATAACTTTTCCCGACTTTCAAGGCCGAGAAATTTTTTTAAAGAATTCCCGACTTTTTCCCGTTTTTCCTGAGTGGGAACCATGGTTATATTTAAATTTTAAACAGTCCTTAAAAACGAACGGTCATAACAACCTTAGGAAAGAGTGAAGAAATATTAGGGTTCCGATACGATTCCGATTAATCGTCCGATCACTAATTAACGCTAACTAATTAATCATGTACATAAAGAAATTTCAAGCACATGTTAATATTTTGCCGCCATATTGGTTTTCGTTTTAACTCGATCATCGGTTATCTCGACGCCATTTTTCATACACCAACGCCATCGACTTAACCGGTTTCGACTGTACATGGCATACAACCAGATCAGTAACCTATCAATCAAACAAGGGAGGTCAAAATGCTCATCTCAATGTATTTACTTAACATGATTAAATCTGAATAAAATGAATCACTAGCACTATTAATTAGAAGTGAATATATTAACACATACACATTTTTAAATTATGAGTTTTTAAAACTTTTTTTTATTATTTATGAAAATATCATGATTCTAGGATATACTCTAAACTTTGTTTGCTAGTTGTTTTTGCTTCATCTACAACAAAATTGTTCAAATATCTCCAAGGATAAATAATGTCCTACAAATTGTATCAAATGTTTAGCAACAGGTTTTAATCTCTATCCAACTGACATGGTCACCACCAAAGTGACAGGGTCACCATCAAAGTGACAGGGTCATTATCCAACCGACAGGGTCACCATCAAAGTGACAGGGTCACCATCAAAGTGACAGGGTCACCATCAAAGTGACAGGGTCACCATCAAAGTGACAGGGTCACCATCAAAGTGACAGGTTTTACTGTACATTATACTACTATAGACTATTAGACTTCCTGCACCCAATCTAAAATATAATTCCATAATTTTCAGAAGACTATAGAAGATTCCTGAACATATTTTTAAAAAAAGGGATCATAAGCCATTAGCTCATAAATTATCTTGCTGCAAGGAGAGAAAAAAACATCTGATGAAGAACTTTACCCCTATCCTCATTAGAAATTAATTTTCAAGATATTTAAAGAGAATATTTTTCTGGTTTGTTAGGTATTTTTGTCAAATCTTTGGTTATTTCTTAGATACCTTGGAATTTCATCAGACTGTAGTGACTCTGTGGAAATCTGAACCGCAAAGTTTCATCTTTAGGTCAGTTAGAAAAACATGATGTATGGCCTGTCTAGTGCCAAGTAAGCAATTACAGGTAATTTTGAAGCATGATAGACGACTTTAAAAGGTTAAAAAAACATAACAAAAATAAACACTTTTTAAAAATAAAGTTGATAACTTACAAACATCTTTGGGGCAGACATTGGCAGAAGTGGGAAGCTCCATTACGGTCACAGGTCGATTTTTATCATCTTGAGAAACATAATGGAGGAGGGAGAGCTGGAAAATAAAATGTTTGAACAATAGTCAGGCAATAGAGTCAGGCAATAGAGTCAGACAATAGAGTCAGGCAATAGAGTCAGGCAATAGTCAGGAAGTGGACAAACAAAAAATAATTTGAAAATGATAATGTCTAAATACAATCAAGGCATGCATATCTGTTGTATAAAAAGAAAGCCCACCTATTTTTGCCCATTAATCTATAACGAGATTACTAATTATTTAAAGTTTAATCACTATTGATTATCATATGAATCAAGTAATCATTTATTCTGATGAAATTTATCAATGGAGTTTATGAAAACTGCCCAAAACAATTTTTTGATGGCATGATTTGAGAAAGAATTTTTTAATAAATATTTTTTAAATTGAAATCCAAATCTTTGAACAGTCAATAATTTAAGCTATTCATAGACTGTCTGACTAACCTCTGAATTTTCAGATGAGAGGATGGAAGAGTCTGTAATAAAAATAGCCCTGGAAATTCTCCTGAAATGATATCAAACATTAGCTGTTAAAAGAAATTTAACAAAAAGAATAACAGCATAGAATAATTACATTAAAATTTTTTCTTAGCTCTTGAAATAAAAATAAAATAATTTTTTAAGCCCTAATAAAGACTATTTAAATGTTGCAAAATGTTTCTAGTGAGACAAACCTGGCAATATTATTGTGTACAAATGATGATGGAAGATATGATTCCTCTGCAACAACATATCTGCAACCAACCAGTTAAAAGATCAGTCAATATCTCAGGTGAAAACTTTAGATATAAAAGATGTTAAGCTTAAAGACTCATGGTAAAACAACCTTCCAACTAAATGCCATTATTCAAGACATGGCAAAGATACAAAAATAAAGCAATTTATTCGATAAAAAATAAAATAATAAAAACATTTTAATCAAGAAATAAGAACAAAATAAATCAATTATTTGTATAACAAACAGCTGCACATTCAAATATCTTTTATTTGGGAGTTTCTCACCTGCAGCTGATCCTTTGGCCGTTTGATGTTACAATACCACAGCATCTGTCAGATAGGTCATTCTTATTAGTGTCATAATCATTAGGGTTCACATTGGTATAACAGTTGGTATTTCTTTGGTCTAGATTAACTAGTTAAATTGTTCATTGTATTTTATTCCTGGTCCATTGCATTCAGATAAATTTTTCATAGGGACAAGGTTAAAATATGCTGTATGATTATGTCTCTCTCAAGCAAGGGTTCCACTCACTTGTTACTTGAATCAGATATTAAATGAGTGGCTGACGTTGTCAAGCAATATATTCCACCAAACACAGCAGACAATCTGCAGACATTTTAAAAACACAGTTAAAATATCTTAATGTCTTAAAATTATTCTCAGCTGCTTATTTCATAAATTTAATTTGCATTTATTTTATAATTGGTTGATGCTATAGTCAGGGGTTTTGTGTTGAGCAATTGTTAATAACAAGTGTACATGTTACTACTCGTACATGTCACTACTCGTACATGTCACTACTCGTACATGTTACTACTCGTACATGTTACTACTCGTACATGTTACTACTCGTACATGTTACTACTCGTACATGTTACTACATGTACATGTTACTACTTATAAATTTTTACTACTTGTATGTTACTACGTGTACATGTTACTACGGGTACATGTTACTACTTGTACATGTTACTACTTGTACATGTTACTACTTGTACATGTTACTACTTGTACATGTTACTACTTGTACATGTTACTACTTGTACATGTTACTACTTGTACATGTTACTACTTGTACATGTTACTACGTGTACATGTTACTACTTGTACATGTTACTACTTGTACATGTTCCTACTATCTATACTTCATGAAATCATGGTAATACATTTAACCATGTTAATAACAAGTGTACATGTTCCTACTATCTATACTTTATGAAATCATGGTAGCACATTTAACCACAGGGTTCCTTGAAAAACCTAAAATCAAAGTCCTGAATTTTTCCAGAACAGTATAAAAAATTTAACATCCTAAGTTTTTCACTCAAAAACTGACATCTTGCTAGCGGAGAGAAACAACTGTGACCACAATTTTTTTTAATCCATCTTCAAAAACAAAATTTTCAGACATTTAATGAGAAATATTTCAATTAATGAGTTTTCCAGAAATGTAAACACTTTGTTTTCAAACTCCAAGACTCCTTTATTTCATGAGGCAGAAGGAACCCTGAGACAATATAAATGGCAACAAAAAACAAAAAAACCAAGAGAAAACCTTGAAAAGGCTTGTGGCAGCTCCCCAGTGCCATAGATGGGAAACAGGAAGGCTGTGTTGCCATAGCGACCCAGAGAGTGCAGGTACTTCTTTGTTTTCTTTAAGGCCTTTGGAAACAAATGCAAGCAAAAATAAAGATAAACATAAAATACAATCACTGCATTTGTACAATTTTTTAATTTATTTTTTAACTTAATTTACTTATGAAATGCTGATATGACTGAAAGTCAATTCTGAGGATCCATTGAGTCAATTGTAAGTTTTATTGTAAATTATTCATTATTTCTTTAATAAACTTACTACATTTGTAAGTTCATTATCCGTAACCATGGCGATGGCATGCTGCACGAAGTGTTGCACATTTGGTGTTAATTTTTTGAAAATGAGAAAATCTTTGAAAGGCTGGTCCTCATAACCTGGAGTTGATTGACAAAAAAAAATTGTTAAGGCATTCGAATTAATATGAAAGCCTTTATATAGTTGTCTTGTTGGTTAACAAAATTATAAATAGTAGGTAGGGCATAAGATATTGATCTTGTCATATGGATGTGATGTCCAAAGAAATGCGAGTCTGACCTTTGAACTCTTGAGGGTTTGACTCGTAATCAGCAGCAAATTGTAAGAATTTCATCATGAGGCGTTTCTCAACAAGGGAGACAATTTTACTGCTAAAAACATCTGCTCGGGAGCAAGGTACCTGCACAAATATGAAGACCGACAATTTTAACATCCCACCAAAAAACTTTGCAAATGGAGCAAAAATGATGCACTTTGAATTAAGTGAACGAACATTTCAAATGGTGCTAATGAATGATTTTAGCTCCCCTAATTCACTATTTCAATTTTAAAATGAATTAAATGGGCTTTTTCCTAAAAATTTTACTTATACCAAAGGCTCAAAGAAGAAAGTCATATCTAACTATCAAACTAAATAAGATTTACAATTTAATTTATCATTATAAATTATATGAGAAAATATATAAGTGACAAAACTTTGGAGGCCAGGGTGCCATGAGAGTCCTACCCTCAAAATATTGTTGGGCATTGCCCAGCAGGTTGCCAAGATACTAGCTGGGGCTTTGAGGGCATGAGCTCAGCTCAAAAAAATATATAAGTGTGTGGGTAACTAGAGTCTGATGTTAATAAATAAGTATGTGGGTAACTAGAGTCTGATGTTAATATATAAGTATGTGGGTAACTAGAGTCTGATGTTAATATATAAGTATGTGGGTAACTAGAGTCTGATGTTAATATATAAGTGTGTGGGTAACTAGAGTCTGATGTTAATAAATAAGTGTGTGGGTAACTAGAGTCTGATGTTAATACATAAGTGTGTGGGTAACTAGAGTCTGATGTTAATAAATAAGTGTGTGGGTAACTAGAGTCTCAAGTTAATACATTAGTGTGTGGGTTACTAGAGTCTGATGTTAATATATAAGTGTGTGGGTAACTAGAGTCTGATTCTAATATATAAGTGTGTGGGTAACTAGAGTCTGATGTTAATATACAAGTATGTGGGTAACTAGAGTCTGATGTTAATATATAAGTATGTGGGTAACTAGAGTCTGATGTTAATATATAAGTATGTGGGTAACTAGAGTCTGATGTTAATACATTAGTGTGTGGGTAACTAGAGTCTGATGCTAATACATTAGTGTGTGGGTAACTAGAGTCTGATGTTAATAAATAAGTATGTGGGTAACTAGAGTCTGATGTTAATAAATAAGTATGTGGGTAACTAGAGTCTGATGTTAATAAATAAGTGTGTGGGTAACTAGAGTCTGATGTTAATATATAAGTATGTGGGTAACTAGAGTCTGATGTTAATAAATAAGTATGTGGGTAACTAGAGTCTGATGTTAATAAATAAGTATGTGGGTAACTAGAGTCTGATGTTAATAAATAAGTATGTGGGTAACTAGAGTCTCATTTTAATATATAAGTATGTGGGTAACTAGAGTCTGATGTTAATAAATAAGTATGTGGGTAACTAGAGTCTGATGTTAATAAATAAGTATGTGGGTAACTAGAGTCTGATGTTAATAAATAAGTATGTGGGTAACTAGAGTCTGATGTTAATAAATAAGTATGTGGGTAACTAGAGTCTCATTTTAATATATAAGTATGTGGGTAACTAGAGTCTGATGTTAATAAATAAGTATGTGGGTAACTAGAGTCTGATGTTAATAAATAAGTATGTGGGTAACTAGAGTCTGATGTTAATAAATAAGTATGTGGGTAACTAGAGTCTGATGCTAATACATTAGTGTGTGGGTAACTAGAGTCTGATGTTAATATATAAGTATGTGGGTAACTAGAGTCTGATGCTAATACATTAGTGTGTGGGTAACTAGAGTCTGATGTTAATACATTAGTGTGTGGGTAACTAGAGTCTGATGTTAATATATAAGTGTGTGGGTAACTAGAGTCTGATTCTAATATATAAGTGTGTGGGTAACTAGAGTCTGATGTTAATATATAAGTGTGTGGGTAACTAGAGTCTGATGTTAATAAATAAGTGTGTGGGTAACTAGAGTCTGATTCTAATATATAAGTGTGTGGGTAACTAGAGTCTGATGTTAATATATAAGTGTGTGTGTAACTAGAGTCTGATGTTAATAAATAAGTATGTGGGTAACTAGAGTCTGATGTTAATAAATAAGTGTGTGGGTAACTAGAGTCTGATGTTAATATATAAGTATGTGGGTAACTAGAGTCTGATGTTAATATATAAGTGTGTGGGTAACTAGAGTCTGATGTTAATACATTAGTGTGTGGGTAACTAGAGTCTGATGTTAATATATAAGTGTGTGGGTAACTAGAGTCTGATTCTAATATATAAGTGTGTGGGTAACTAGAGTCTGATGTTAATATATAAGTGTGTGGGTAACTAGAGTCTGATGTTAATAAATAAGTGTGTGGGTAACTAGAGTCTGATTCTAATATATAAGTGTGTGGGTAACTAGAGTCTGATGTTAATATATAAGTGTGTGGGTAACTAGAGTCTGATGTTAATAAATAAGTATGTGGGTAACTAGGGTCTGATGTTAATAAATAAGTGTGTGGGTAACTAGAGTCTGATGTTAATATATAAGTATGTGGGTAACTAGAGTCTGATGTTAATAAATAAGTGTGTGGGTAACTAGAGTCTGATGTTAATATATAAGTGTGTGGGTAACTAGAGTCTGATGTTAATAAATAAGTATGTGGGTAACTAGGGTCTGATGTTAATAAATAAGTGTGTGGGTAACTAGAGTCTGATGTTAATATATAAGTATGTGGGTAACTAGAGTCTGATGTTAATAAATAAGTGTGTGGGTAACTAGAGTCTGATGTTAATACATTAGTGTGTGGGTAACTAGAGTCTGATGTTAATATATAAGTGTGTGGGTAACTAGAGTCTGATTCTAATATATAAGTGTGTGGGTAACTAGAGTCTGATGTTAATATATAAGTGTGTGGGTAACTAGAGTCTGATGTTAATAAATAAGTGTGTGGGTAACTAGAGTCTGATTCTAATATATAAGTGTGTGGGTAACTAGAGTCTGATGTTAATATATAAGTGTGTGGGTAACTAGAGTCTGATGTTAATAAATAAGTATGTGGGTAACTAGAGTCTGATGTTAATATATAAGTGTGTGGGTAACTAGAGTCTGATGTTAATATATAAGTATGTGGGTAACTAGAGTCTGATGTTAATACATTAGTGTGTGGGTAACTAGAGTCTGATGCTAATACATTAGTGTGTGGGTAACTAGAGTCTGATGTTAATAAATAAGTATGTGGGTAACTAGAGTCTGATGTTAATATATAAGTATGTGGGTAACTAGAGTCTGATGTTAATAAATAAGTGAGTGGGTAACTAGAGTCTGATTCTAATATATGAGTGTGTGGGTAACTAGAGTCTGATGTTAATATATAAGTGTGTGGGTAACTAGAGTCTGATGTTAATAAATAAGTATGTGGGTAACTAGAGTCTGATGTTAATAAATAAGTGTGTGGGTAACTAGAGTCTGATGTTAATAAATAAGTATGTGGGTAACTAGAGTCTCATGTTAATACATTAGTGTGTGGGTAACTAGAGTCTGATGTTAATATATAAGTATGTGGGTAACTAGAGTCTGATGCTAATACATTAGTGTGTGGGTAACTAGAGTCTGATGTTAATACATTAGTGTGTGGGTAACTAGAGTCTGATGTTAATATATAAGTGTGTGGGTAACTAGAGTCTGATTCTAATATATAAGTGTGTGGGTAACTAGAGTCTGATGTTAATACATAAGTGTGTGGGTAACTAGAGTCTGATTCTAATATATAAGTGTGTGGGTAACTAGAGTCTGATTATAATATATAAGTGTATGGGTAACTAGAGTCTGATGTTAATACATAAGTGTGTGGGTAACTAGAGTCTGATGTTAATACATATGTGTGTGGGTAACTAGAGTCTGATGTTAATACATTAGTGTGTGGGTAACTAGAGTCTGATTCTAATATATAAGTGTGTGGGTAACTAGAGTCTGATGTTAATACATAAGTGTGTGGGTAACTAGAGTCTGATGTTAATACATAAGTGTGTGGGTAACTAGAGTCTGATGTTAATACATTAGTGTGTGGGTAACTAGAGTCTGATGTTAATATATAAGTGTGTGGGTAACTAGAATCTGATGTTAATACATAAGTGTGTGGGTAACTAGAGTCTCATGTTAATATATAAGTATGTGGGTAACTAGAGTCTGATGTTAATACATCAGTGTGTGGGTAACTAGAGTCTGATGTTAATATATAAGTGTGTGGGTAACTAGAGTCTGATGTTAATATATAAGTATGTGGGTAACTAGAGTCTGATGTTAATATATAAGTATGTGGGTAACTAGAGTCTGATGTTAATATATAAGTGTGTGGGTAACTAGAGTCTGATGTTAATATATAAGTATGTGGGTAACTAGAGTCTGATGTTAATATATAAGTATGTGGGTAACTAGAGTCGGATGTTAATAAATAAGTATGTGGGTAACTAGAGTCTGATTTTAATAAATAAGTATGTGGGTAACTAGAGTCTGATGTTAATATATAAGTATGTGGGTAACTAGAGTCTGATGTTAATATATAAGTATGTGGGTAACTAGAGTCTGATGTTAATAAATAAGTATGTGGGTAACTAGAGTCTGATGTTAATATATAAGTATGTGGGTAACTAGAGTCTGATGTTAATATATAAGTATGTGGGTAACTAGAGTCTGATGTTAATGCATTAGTGTGTGGGTAACTAGAGTCTGATGTTAATATATAAGTATGTGGGTAACTAGAGGCTGATGTTAATACATAAGTATGTGGGTAACTAGAGTCTGATGTTAATATATAAGTAATAATAATAATAATAATAAATTGATTATTTATATAGCGCTGTATCCCAGTAAGGAACTGGGCTCACAGCGCTTTACATGAAAGAAATAACATACTTATAAGTATTAAATTAACTTTCATATCACAACAAACACACAAAATTACAATACATTATACATAAGCTACGTTAATCATTTACAAGAAATGTTGTTTCATCAATTTTAAAAATAAATTTTGAAAAGATGTGTCTTAAGTGCAGTCTTGAAGGACTTGGTTGTTTGAATACTACGTATGTGTAATGGTAGAGAATTCCATTGTTTGGCTGCACAAAAAGAGAACGACCTTTCACCAAACGTTTTGGTGCGTGTCGTAGGAACAGAGAGAACGCGTGTGTCTGCAGAAGATCTTAGCTTGCGAGTGGGTGAGTAGACCGACAAAAGTTCAGTAAGATACGATGGGCATGAGTCCGAAAAGAAATTGTGACAGAGAACGGCCAGTTTGTAATCAATACGGGCTTGTATAGGCAGCCAATGAAGTGAGCGAAGTGTGTGGGTAACTAGAGTCTGATGCTGATGGGGGAAATTAGAGAGACTAAAATCATTTACCTGCTGTAACTTGTCCTGGAGAAAGGTGAGAATACGGCTAACAGTTCTGAATTCACAGTAACGAGCTACGTCAGACTGTATGAGAAGTTCCACTAACTCACCACTGCAGTACAGGAACTGAAATGGGAAATTACCCACAGTTTTTGTAGAAGGATTAAGCCCCATGCTAACAGTATTTTTCTATATGAAAACATTAAGATAGACAAAACTGTAGGCTTCAGATATTTCTGTTGAAAGCACTTGGTTATAACCGAATGTAGTTATAATAAAATTGTAACATTCTAGTGAATCAACATTAAAACAGTGTGATCTCTTTTCATAAAGTCTACATATCAAAATTTTAACTTTAAAAAAAATATTTTTTTAAAAATCTTATTTACTTTTGGTGAAATGTCCAAACAGTATTTTCTCCATTCATCCTGGATGTCACCTGCTGTCCACTCTTTCACTATATTTTTTGTATCACACTCAAGATTTGGTTGACCGGGTTTTTTATTTTCACTTTCTGACTTCTCTGCCTTCTCAATGAAGATATCGTCACTATCTTTTTCCTCTGCATCTTGACATGATGTCTCCAGCTTATCTGTCAAGACAAGACTGCACTGCAGTTGCTCTGCACATCTGTTAACATCTGAATCCTGAGTTCCACTATCAGATGAGCTATTCTCTTTGACCTCTGAACTTTGAGGATCCCCGTCACCTTGACCTTCTGAAATAAGGACAGCTCATTAATTTAACATTTGAGATATATTATTTTTTTTGCAGGAAAAAAATCCAAAAGAAGTTATAAACCATAAGTGCTTTGAAATGACAGTTGCTGGTCCCTGTAGTGGACACATCTATGTCCCTCCCAAGAAGCTTGAAGGGAAAATAGGTGGTAGCTAACCTCCCTTGTTTGTAGAATGTCAAAATGAAATTATTGGAACCTACACTAACCTTGAGTAGCAGCTGTGCTGGGTGCAGAAGGCGTAATGGACACTGCTGTCTTTTGAACGGTAAACAAGTTGGACTTTGTCCTCTTGGCCTCTGCTTCCTCCTCCTCTTTGGTTGTTCTCTGCCTGGAGTACAGTTTAATCAAATGTTTATGAATTAATGCACAGAGTATGAATGTTGATAAACAAAATCAAATTTCATGTACAACTATACAACTGTAGTTGAAGAAAATCAAACTGCCATCTAATTATCATGATGATTGTTCCCCTTTATAAGACAGAAAGCTACTCCAATAACTGAGCTAAGATATTTGAGACCAGTATAAAAAAAACTTGAACTATTCTTTAACATAATCATTTAACATCATTTCATATCCATAAAAAAATCAGCCAAAATATAAAGGGAATCCTGGAGAGTAAATCCAGGCCAGGTTTCATAAAGTAAATCCAGGCCAGGTTTCATAAGAAAAGATTCTTCTGATGGAGACCAACCTGACATGAAACTCAGACTTGATATTAAAAGCTGAGGGATGTTCTTTGGGCATGGGAATAATGGTTTCTTGGTTTTGTAAGAGTTTCTTCAAATCATCAGATACGTCAAATCTTTCTTCACCCTGGACACACTGTAATTCCTAAAAAAAATTTAAAAAAATGTAATAAAATAGTATAATAAACAACTTGCCCTTACCAGAGCAAAAACACCATTTGATTGTGCATTTAAAAGTTCATGATTAAACTAACAGTGCTTGAATAAAATAACTGCAGGTGATATTTTATCTGTTTCTCTAATTTATGATCCACATCCGTTCAACTGAAAATAATAAAAATATTTAAATATCAACTTACTTGATTTTTCTGTTTCCAGATTTGGATTCCATCTAAATTGAAGTTGCTGTAAGCGCCCCCATAGTAGTCATTTCTAGGTGTTTGTTGAGAGTAAATAATAAATCAGCTTTAAAAGCAAGATTTAAATGGAGTTCATTAATTTAATAAATAACTTATTAACGGGAAGGTAACATTTATTTTTAACATGGAATTATTAAGAAATTTACTATTTACTCCCATTGCTTACACAAAGTTATAGTATAGACTTTAGGAAGAAACATAAATACATGTAGGGAGATGATTTCTTTAGTGTTATATTTCATTACTTTAGTGTTATATTTCATTACTTTAGTGTACTATATTTCATTACTTTAGTGTTATATTTCATTACTTTAGTGTTATATTTCATTACTTTAGTGTTATATTTCATTACTTTAGTGTTATATTTCATTACTTTAGTGTTATATTTCATTACTTTAGTGCCCCTCCTCCCACCAAAACTGGTTTTTATATTTTTTTTATAATTAGTTAAAACCTTGTACGTTGCAAAAGTTATAGCACCCTTTTCCTCCCTCTTATAAACAAAATCACATATAAACTGAAATTACCTATCTAGATGCAAAACCTTGAGGCCAATACGAGAGAAAGCAGCAGCTGTTATAGTCTCTGTTAATCCTGAAAATTCATTGAAATAGAAATATGTACCTTATTTTTTTTTAAAAAGAATTAATAAAGTTTTATGATTCTTTTTTTTTAATCTATCAACATAATGAATATTTTTTCAAGATAATAAGTAAGATAAATAAAAAAAATACCTGTTCCTAGAATGACAATGTCAAATTCACTTGGAAGGTCCTCAGAAGCCATTTCTCTCATGTGAACTACAGAAGATATAATAATTTATTCATAAATATTAATAATAAATAACACCAATTTATCAAATAAATAGAACTTTCCATGAAAGAAGGGTAAACTAATTTATCAAATATAATTTTTAAAACTAACATAAAATTTGTCCTGTTATTTTTTAACCAATCTTGAACCAATACATGGTACATAAAATGGTGAGCATCTTTGGGATTTCCTTTGATTATACAAAATAGCATAGATGACTTCTAGATCATATATACATGTATTGTAATTTTGTCTTCAATTTGAATAGACTGCTGTGTGTACTTTTAAAAACAAATGATCTTAATTTAGAGGCTTGACATAAAATTGTAGTATTTTTTTTTATTAATTTAAGCCTGAATATTTTATTTTATTGTTCCTTCATTAAATTCATCACTTTGAATAATCCAGATTTTTACTCCTAACTAGCCAAGACCAAAGTTCAAGAATCCATTACTGTACTGATAAAAATAGTATTACAGTCGAAACTGGTTAAGTCGACGGCGTTGGGGTATGAAAAATGGCGTCGAGATAACCGATGATCGAGTTAAAACGAAAACCAATATGGCGGCAAAATATTAACATGTGCTTGAAATTTCTTTATGTACATGATGTGCGTTAATTAGTGATGGGACGATTAATCGGAATCGTATCGGAACCCTAATATTTCTTCACTCTTTCCTAAGGTTGTAATGACCACTTGTTTTTAAAGGACCGTTTAAATATAACCATGGTTCCCACTCAAGAAAACGGGAAAAAGTCGGGAATTTCTTTAAAAAAATTCTCGGCCTTCAAAGTCGGGAAAAGTTATGACTAGTCGGGAATTTTTTTTATATATATATATTTATGCCAAAGTAAAGGACTTTGGTTACGTCTCTGTGGTCATGTTTCGATTCCATTTAATAAAAAAAAATTTTAAGATACCAGTTTATAATCGTCTGCGCATGCGTTAAAAGGTCAAAATTTTGGCCTCGCCTCGTCGCATGGCGCGTGTGGCGTGGCATGTCACTATTGTCACAGCCGCTCGCGTTTTACAATATCCGTCGAATCAGTGATTTTTTAAAAAAAATAAACATCTATATGGTAATTTTAAGTTTAATGCTTTTGACGTGCAGGATATCTGTCACTATCAGAACGCTCTCGAATTTCCTCAGTCAATCAAAATTGTAATATAAATAAAACTATTGCGGCCTTGACAGTTGATCACAGCATGCTGTGTGTTAGACCTCGGCCGGCAACTAAGTCTAAGCAAATTTGTCTGTCCCGTAGAATTAAAGTTAATTGCACCTTAAAGGTCCCCAGCCAATGGGAACGACTCTTTCTTCCCGCGCTTTCACTCACGTGACCTCTCCGTCATACAACACGCGATGCTCTCCTGATTCATACGTGACAATAGGGGCGCGGTGGTCTAAGTGATAGTGTGCTGTGGTACCTAAACTCTACACGGCAAAGGCTAAAGGAGTAAACCCTGACAGAAAAACAGGAAATGGAGGACCTACAGGCGGTCTATACATAAGAGTTACGTACATTCCGGCAGCTCCTGCGACACCAATGGCAACCAAGCTGCATCGACGCAAGTCGTTCCCTTGGTTTACATCATTGATGTGGAGTAGGGGGATTTGCTGTGTGGGCAGCAGCTAATTCTCCATAATACCCGCCCAGGCTTGCATCACCTCTGGAGAGGACACTCCAGCGTTGCATTAAGGTGTCGACAAAACACGGGAAGCAGCAGTTACCGGTTCAAAACTCAATTTACGTAGAGCTAGGCGCCAGGGGCCGCTTCTGACGGTGGGAGAGACTACCAAAGTCTCACTGGACAACTACCGCCCGCCTCAAACTGGGCAGCCCCCAGTCAAATAGGTGCTATCACGTCATGGCCTGCCTTCTCCACTGGGTGCGTGGAGATTAGAGTTCTACTCAACAAGTGGGCTAAAAAAGCCCTGCACCAAGAAATACAAAAAATAAAAAGAAGACCCCAGCTCTTCGAATCCGTAGCTGGAACGTGAGGACTATGTGTCCCGGCATCACTGATGTCCTGCAGTCAATAAACGACACACGGAAGACAGGAATAATCGATAGAGAGCTCAAGAGGCTAAAAATTGACATCGCATGCCTTCAGGACACCAGGCTCCCAGACAGCGGATCACTAAAAGAGGCAAATTACGCCTTCTTCTGGCAAGGCAGACCTACAGATGAACCAAGGCAGCACGGTGTAGGTTTCACTGTTAAGAACACCCTTCTACCATCCATTGAACCCCCATCATCAGGCACGGAGAGGATCATCACTCTAAGACTCAGAACTGCTGCGGGCCCAGCAATCATTCTTAGTGTGTATGCCCCAACTCTCTGTTCAACCCCAGAAGAGAAGGACCAGTTATATGGAGCTTTAGACCAGGCAATAGCCAGCATCCACAAAGATGAGGCAATCTATCTCCTAGGAGATTTCAATGCTAGAGTGGGGCGCGACCACGAAGCCTGGCCCACATGCCTTGGACTCTTTGGAAGAGGAAAGATAAATGAGAATGGACAGAGGCTTCTGGAACTGTGCTGCTCACGAGGCTTGTGTGTGACCAACACTTTCTTCAAGTGCAAGGATATACACCAAGTATCTTGGAGACACCCTCGATCACGCCAATGGCACCAGCTGGACCTCATCATCACCAGGCGTGCACAACTAGCTAGCGTCCTACTCACCCACAGTTATCACAGCGCCGACTGCGACACTGATCACTCCCTTGTGGCCAGAAAGGTACGAATGAGGAAAAACTCGTACCACACCAAGAAAACACCTTCTGCATGAAAGACTGTGTGAAAACACAACTGTTCAATGACAAAGTGAAGGAAGGTCTCTCAAAGACGTCCCCATGTGTCTTCATTGACTCCAAATGGACGCATCTCAGAGACATAATCTATACATCAGCAATACATGCCTTTGGCAAGAAATCTCACAATAACACGGACTGGTTCGATGAATATTGGGACTAGATGAAACCTGTCACTGAAGCCAAAAGGAAAGCTCTTATGGCCTACAAGGAAAAGCCCACACCCGACAGGCTGCATGCCTTAAAAACAGCATGTCTAATATTTCATTTATATCGAAGGTCATAGAAAAACTTGTCTTAAAACAACTTTTTGCTTATCTTAACGACAACACTCTTCTAAGTCCTAATCAGTCGGCCTACAGACCTCACAGCACAGAGACCACCCTGTTGAAGGTAACAAATGACCTCCTACTCGCACTGGACAGTGGGAAAATCTCTATATTGGTCCTCTTAGATCTTAGTGCAGCCTTTGACACTGTCGACCATCAAACGTTGCTAAAATCCCTGCAAATTTTTGGGGGATTTCTGGCTCAGTTCTGGCTTGGTTTCAATCATACTTATCTAACAGATCACAGGTGGTATCAGTAAATGGCTGTATCTCTCACAGAGCTGACTTGGTTTATGGTGTGCCTCAAGGCTCCGTTTTGGGTCCGGTTCTTTTCGTAATGTATACAAGGCCACTACTTCTACTGCTCGAAAAGCATTCTGTTAAAAGCCAATCATTTGCAGATGATACTCAGCTATACACTCACAGTGATCACTCTGATATTGACTCCACTGTCCAATTGATGCAAGAGTGCATTGGTGAGGTAAAGACTTGGATGACTTTCAGCAAGCTCAAGCTGAATGACAATAAGACAGAAGCACTCCTATTTTGCAACAATAAATCACGCAGTACTTTGTCTCTTCCTAATTATATTCAGGTGGCTAGTTCTGATATACTGTTCAAAACATCGACTAGGAATCTTGGCTACATTATTTCTGACAACATGTCTACCAACAACTTCATCAATCACATCTGTCGCTCTGCCTACACCGCCATTCATCAGATCAGCTCATTCCGTCATTACTTAACAGTTAGTGCAAAAAAAACTCTAGTCTGTGCTCTTGTTCTAGCTCGCATTGATTATTGCAATCTCTTCTGTCAGGTGTGCCAAAACAATGCATTGAAAATCTACAGAAAGTTCACAATTCAGCTGCCAGACTAGTTCTTAAGGCAAAAAAACATGACCATGTTACTCCGCTACTTTACTCACTTCATTGGCTACCTATACAAGCTCGAATTGATTACAAACTGGCTGTTCTCTGTCACAACTTCTTTTCTGACTCATCTCCTTCCTATCTTACTCAACTTCTGTCTGTCTACTCACCCAGTCGTCAGCTATGCTCTTCTGCAGACACACGTATTCTCTGTGTCTCCTAAGACATGAACTAAAACTTTTGGCGAAAGGTCATTCTCTTTTTGTGCAGCCAAACAATGGAATTCTCTACCATTACACATCCGTACTATTCCAACTACCAAGTCCTTCAAGACTGCACTTAAGACACATCTTTTCAAAATGTATTTACAAAATTAATGAAACAACATTTGTTTTTAATGATTAGCGTAGCTTATGTGTAACGTACTGTCGTTTATGTTGTTATTATAGTATGAATGGTTATTTAATTATTATATGTATGTTATGATCTCCATGTAAAGCGCTGTGAGCCCGGTTCCTTACTGGGATACAGCGCTATATAAATTATCAATTATTATTATTATATTATTATAAATAAACAGTAGAATTGGCAAGGCAGTTGCCACAATGGCTAAATTAAATAAATGGGTCTGGCAAAACACCAAGTTAACAGAGAAAACCAAACTGTGTGTCTATAGAGCCTGCGTCATTAGTACACTGCTATACGGGAGTGAGACATGGACCACTTATACATCCCAAGAGCGCAAGCTTAATAGCTTCCACTTGAGATGCCTGTGTCGCATCCTTGGCATTAAATGGCAAGACAAAGTGCCTAATACTGAGGTCCTAATGCGTGCCAATACCCAAAGCATGTTCTCAATCCTTAGTGAAAGACGCCTGAGATAGCTAGGACATGTTAAAAGAATGAGCCCTGGCCGCATCCCCAAGGACCTCCTATATGGAGAACTGGCATCGGGAAAGAGGAAGACAGGTCGTCCACATCTGTGATTTAAAGATGTCTGCCAAAGGGACATGAAAGCAGCCAGAATACGCACAAACGACTGGGAGTGTAAGGCAGAAGACCGATCTATGTGGCGCACAGTTGTCAAAGAGGGCGTCAAAGTAGCCGAGGAGCGAAGGATGGAGGAGGCTACAGACAAAGAGCTAGGAGAAAGGCCAAAACATTTGGAAGCACAGAACTCGTGTGTAACAACTGTGGTGATGACTGTCACTCCAAGGATGGGACTGCACAGCCACTCGAGGAAATGCAACCCAACTCAACGGTGATGCACCATCCTCTCTTGAGACTGAAGGATGCCGATTATTATCATTATTAATAAGGTTGCTAAGGGTTAACCGGTCCTCAGATCAGGACTGGTCCTGTTAAGTTGTCGAGGCACTGTACGAGAGCTAACACACAATGCGCGTATGATATGAACAACGGTCAAAGTCAAGGCCGCAACTGTTACTCTTACTATTTATATTACGAGAGTCATTTGACAGACGTAGCAAATATACCGGGCGAATAATTGGTCCTCAAATTTGAGTTCGGTCTTTTAGTGACAGTTTTCCGTTTCCTGCAAGTCAAAGGCATTTGAAGTAAGATTACCACATTAATATCAAAACTGATATTTTCTTTTAAAAATGCGTTGGAAGGGGAGTACGGCTAGTGAACGATTTTTTTTTAAAAACTCTCTTAGTTGACGAAACATAGTGCCAGAACTAACACACAGTGCGGCGATGTTAAAATGTGAACAACGTTCAAGGCCGCGAGTGTTACTATTCAGCGCAAGAGAGATGAAAACAAGCGGGCTGTGACGTCACATGTTCTTTGAAGTCACCATCAGACGGCGCCTGGCAAAAATTTGATCATTGATACACACTCTCTTTGTTGGTTCTAAAAAAATAAAAATGAAAAATACGGTCTGGACAGCAAAACTGCATTTTTTAAACAGTTAACTAGTCCTCAAAACGAATTGACTTGACAACATTTGATAACATGCCGTTTTAATACTTTTAATACATAACATTAAAAATTGAATATTAATCATTACAGTTTACATCTTTGTTCAGATGATTTTTTAAAATACTTTTTTTAATTGATTTTTTAAATTAATTTTTACTTTTTTTGAATTCGCTATTTTGATGCCAGCGCCACAGAGAGCTAAACACTAGAGGCGGCCCATATCAGGCGCTTTGATGTCAAATCAGACGACGCGGGGCCAAAATAATATGCATTCTGGCGAGGCCAAAATAATATGCATTCTCTTGTTGGTTCACAAGACATAGTAAAATTACGGTTAACCGGTATTTAGTTAGCGGTTAACCGGTCCTCAAAAACGAGCGGTCTTAACAGCTTTAATTATTAATTCCAAGATAAGTATCAGTTTGGACTTAGCAGTTAGCATTAGACTAAAATTTAAATTGAACAGTTTAATTTTAATAGTATGCCACATAATAATTATTAGTTATATCAAATTTAAATATTGGTGCATTGGTCATTTAAAATGTATTAGTTTTAATTTAAATTTCCATTGTTTATTATAATTATGTAAAATAGTTCAATATGAATATTTGTAATTAATATTTTTATTTTTTTATTTATATTTGATTTGCACATAAGAAGTAATGTCAGTGCAGTGATGGAAACGCTAAGATTAATAATACTAAGGGAGGTGACTCGGGTGACGATAGACATTTTCATTTTCTTAGTCTCAACTCATCCCATTGTGAATGCATATAACTTTTCATGCTGGCTTTTGTTTTCAAAAAAATAAATTGATTAGTGTTTGAAAGTGAAATAAGTTCATCCTAAAGTTAACAGCTATTACCCTTAAGTCCATCGGAAGTTATATTTAATATTAAGCTATTGTATGTACATAGCGACTAATAGAATAAATCCCTCGCAGCTCAAACCCACTTGCGTCATAATTGTATGACATTAACAACTAAATGTGCCATCTATGTCACTGATGACAAAGTACACAAATAACCATTTATTAATTTTAACTTGACTAAACGCAAAAGGCCGTCACCATCCATTTCTAGCATGCCGGCCGGAAAAACAAAAACTGCGATTTTTTTTTGACATCACATTCGTCATTCATGCGCAAACGAGTATTGAAGTACCTAATCATAGTAATCATACCTTTGATTATGATTACACCAAACCAGTACTAATCTTAGTCTTAATCAGTTCACTTGGCTACAAAGTACTGTCTGAAGTCTAAGTCTAAGTACTCTAACTGTAAGCAAGACAAGGCTACTTACACACGAGTCTTATAATTATTAACTTATTACTACTTAAATGTTTAAAGACAAATAATTCTACTTATCTTATCTGTTTACAGACACTCCTTCTATACAGAAGATTATTGCGTCCTACGCTTATCTATGGTTTGTGTTTAGTCCTGCATCAGCACTACTACTGATACTACGTATAATAAGTCTATTTCTATTAATAATTTACTACTACTACTATTACTACTACTCGGATATTATTTTAAGACAAGGATGATTACCAATGCCAATGATTTCAATGAATAATTCTACTTTGTTGATGTGACTCAGCTGATGACTGAAATTTAACAACAAAATTTCTTTAAAAGTATAACTATTAATTCCACGCGGAAGAAAGCATCAATTTTCTTTTAATTTTGCTCAGTTGAAATGAGAAAAGGTCGATGATCAGTGCTCATCTACTCTAAAATACTTTCAATAACCAAAATCAGTTTAATATTTACAAGTGTATGTTTTATTGAAGGTCTATAACAAATATATCATAGCAAAAATTCACTTTCTCATGTTGTGGTGTAAATAGACAAATACCCTTTACAGTAACGATTTCGGTTTGATAGTCTTCCCTCATACCTTAATAAAGGCTGTGTCATTAAGATTTTCTAATCTAACAACAGCATATACTGATATATAAGAAAAGGTGGCTATTTTATTAAAATGTCGACCCATCCTTTTTAATATTCTTAGGAATTAAGGGACCTAAAATAAATTATATAAATTTCATCAAAATTAAAGCGACCATCTGCTGCAACACTAGACACAATCTTTCTTGGAAGAAACATAAAAATAGCACAGCTATAAAAGTCCCAACACAGAATATTCTGACTCGAAAATTTCACCCTATTCTTTATATACATAATCCCATAAACTACATAATTAAGTATAACTTAAATTTGATTTTTAAAAATCTCATCGTTGATATCATACTCAAAGAAATAGATACATTGTATTTTATTTATTTATTTTTATTTATTTTATTTGTTTATTTATTTTTTGTGGGGGTAAGGTTTAGGAAATCGTGGTGCATCCCAACAAATCTCATTTAGTAGTGCACTGGACCAGCACCATTCCGCGAGTCATGCTCTCCCTAATCACACGTTACTAGTTGAGTGAATGGTGTGGGGTGGGGGACATATTGCAGTCTTATTTTACAACACCTTCAAAATAAAATCTATATGTATATTTTAAATATTATCTTATCTTATCTGTTTACAGACGCTCCTTCTATACAGAAGATTATTGCGTCCTACGCTTATCTATGGTTTGTGTTTAGTCCTGCATTTCTATTAGTGATTTAAATGTTGATCAAGTGTTGGTTTTCCTTGGATAAATACCCATATGTGATCATCAAGAGAAGTCTGAGTATCCAAATATATGTGACAAATCAACATTTTAATGCCAGTATCACTGTCAAATGTCAATATAAGGTTTAGTTTCCATGTCTTTTCGTGTAAGGAAGTTAAGCACTTGTGTTGAATTTGAACAGTTGCAGGTCTTACAGTGGTTATTACAACTTTGATTTGTGACTAAGTGCGTGGTGTTGCTCAAAATGGCAAAAAACAAGAACGAAACGCATTTGATTCTGTTTCTTTTTTTAATGCTCAAATTTCCATTTTTACATTCGAAGTTTATCGGTCAAATTGTCTTAATAATTTGTCGTCCTGTTTAAAACCAGCTAGATTTCTTGTCACCCGGGCCGGGCAAAACAATTTTGACCTCATTCCATAGAGAAAAAATTTCATTGAAATCCTAAAAAATATTTTTATTTTTAAAAAATGTTCCACCATGTTTTGACTACATCCTCTATTTCTCTTCCCATAACACTGCTTTAACCTGAACGCGGTCTTCACTTAATCTAATAACAAAGCCGTGTACATATCAGAAAGATATTATATTTACATGTAACGAATCAATAACGATCGCATTTTTATAAAACTTAAATTAACTATACATATATATTAATTATATATATATATATTTATATATTAATTCTATGAAAATTAAGTTAACTATAAATTCAAATAAAATTTTAGCCAATTTTTAAAATAAATTACATTTTTTTAAAATACTTTATAACTACAAGAATCTTTAAAACGTTTTGCTATTTAGGATTTATCTCATCGCCATGCCCTTGACCTTTTCTCCAGGGGCAACATTGTGATTTTTTTCCCCCTTCCGATCAAAATAAGGACAGTTTACTTATAAATAACTTACGTCCACTTCGTTAAAATGGTTGGCCCAGATATATCGCGACGACTGCCTTATTTTGAAGCTCTTAAGGTTTCTTATTACCAAGCGCTTATGATGACTGCTTTTACTGGTGTCTCTCTTGCTCATAATTATTTACTTAAAAAACCTTTCCACTCGGGTAAGTTGGTAAGACAAATTGATCATTGTGAGTGTTTCATATTGTAATTGTATGTATAGTGAATAATAATGTCTAGCTAAGACTTTTCACTTCAGACATTGACAAAGAAAACATTGATAAACTAGAGCAAATTCAAAAAAGAGCTGCCAGATTCATTACTGGAGAATATTCAAAACTGACAAGAATAACTCCATTAGTATTAGTCAAATTAGTAATTAGTGGCATTAGTTAATTTGTTAAAGGCAAGCGTTTTTCGTACGGCAGTTCGAATAACGTCCAACATTATCCGCACGGTTTAAAACCGTGCGGATAATTCCAAGCCAAGCACTATTCCCACTGCCACACAGTTTTGACCGTGAGAATGATGCCGAACGATAACTAAATTATTATTACTGCTTATAATTTATGTAGCATTGCTTATTGACTATTGACACCGTTTTGGCTTGGAGGGTACAAAAGGATTCGATCCGCTTATCAATAATGCACAATGCTCAGACTAACCACTCACCTGGCGAAGCTGATATAAATAAAAACTCGTTATTTTAAAATTATAAGCAATTATCATTTATTGGAGACCAATCAATTTTTATGGCAGTGCTACTTTAAAATTTCACTAATCATTAAATTTGAATTACTATTACACATTTTATTCTAAATTGAGTGATATCGGCTATTATTTTGTATACACCGGGCGCGTTTGCTTTTTTAACGTGATCAGCCGCTAGAATACGCATGCGCCGACAACCCGTGCGGATAATACTCGGCATTATCCCCACGACCAAAACCGTGCGAATAATCACTTCGTTTGTTAAATCATTAAACCTTGTAACACTAGAGGATAGAAGAACCAAAAGTAAAGTAGTAATCATACATAAAGCAATAAATTCTAATTTGGAAATACAACACAAAGATAAATTAATACAACCCTCAGATAGACATAAGGATAAAAACACCTTTCTTATTCCGTATGCAAGAACAAACACATACAAATTTTCATTCTTCCCGTCCGGAATTCAGGCGTGGAATGGGTTGCCTGAAGAAACCAGGAAAACCAACACTTTATCAACATTTAAATCTCTAATAAAAATGCAGGACTAAACACAAACCAAAGATAAGCGTAGGACGAATAATCTTCTGTATAGAAGGAGCGTCTGTAACAAATAAGATAAAATAAGACATAGATTAGTGATGATAATGGTTAAGTATATTCATAGTAGTAATATTTCTTTATTCATCTATTGGCCAAAATATTTTATTTTGAGAAAAGAAAAGTAGGTACTTGGGTATAGACCGGAAATTCCCGAAAATCAGGTATCGTAATTTAGTTGATGAAATGGCGACCTCCACTTTTTACACGCTTTTATTTAAGTCACAATGTTTGTATGTTGTATCCATCCACCCTTCCTTCCATCCTTCCTTCAAAACTTGAAACGTAAAATTATACCACTTCTGATGGTCCTAGAGATCTAAAAATTTTACCACAGATAGATCTTGGATGACAATGCATTGTATCAAAATTTCAGATCGATCGAATGTACCGTATTGAAATTATTGCACTTTTAGTTTTTGTCTATATAAAATATTATCACTTGCGTCAATGAACCATGCCTCAATTCGCCCTAGAGGGATACAATTATTATAACTTTAAAAAGTACTATCAACATCAAGTCTTGCTTGCCGAAATATAAGCGTGATCGATTGCCGACATGGGGGTACGAGGTTCAATTTTCAGTTAGGGGAAAATGTTGTTTTTTTTTGTATTATACATATTTAGTGCAATTTCTATATGTAAATAAAAGAGTGTCCTTTTTAAAAAAAGATTTTTTTACATTTAACTTATTAATTTACAGAACATGTCCTTTTTTTCTCTTATTATAGCTGATTATTGGTGCCAAAATATATTAAACAACTGCCCATTACTTAAACTTAACTAACAATGACATATTAATTGTTCAATTAAAAATTCGATTTAATTTTAAAAAAATAAGTTTAATGTTTGAAATTTGAAGGTAATTATATGTCAACTTTACCGACTTATAACTTTTTTTTAATACTAATACATTCTCTAAAAAAAATGCACCCAGTGTTGTTATAATGCCATTTACCACATATCCAAATTTCACGATCATAGACCGTCAGCAACATGGTCAAAAACGTGGATCAAAATGGTGACCCATTTATCTTGATTATTTAGAAATTAGGTCAAACTTTGATTTTGAGCACATGTGTTTGATAATTACCTATTATGTATGTAGTTGTGTTTGTATGAAGACATTTAGTTAAGTCTAAGTATATATGCTGATGATTTAATTTATTAGGATATTAGAGCTAATGCTAGTTGCTTAATTATTTTTAAGTAAAATGGTGATAAGTTTTATTATTATTAAAAAAAACTATACTATGAAAAATTCACTTACCTTTAATAATGAAATATCCGATAATTACTCACAATATATCACAATAATCCTCAGAATTCACATAGTAAAAACACTTTCTGGCACATTAATTATGATTAAACCATGAATTACACAAGATATTACTAAAATTACTAAGAACAAGCGTATTACAGTCGAACCCACTTACCTCGAGCTCGGTTAGCTCGACCACCCCACTAACTCGACGTTTTTTATTGGAACCGCCAAATTCTCTCTTTGTCTTAGCATTTTTTCAACGGCTAATTCGATTTTTCTAAGTCGACGAAACCTAGTACCTCAAGCACAAAAGAGGGCCAAATTTGCAACTTAACTTGGTTAGCTCGATCCTCGTCGGTTGGTCTAGCAATGCACTCTGGCATTTTTAGTTCAAAACAGTGTTGACATCTCGCTTTTCTTCAAGACTTCCGGCTATTGTGTGATTCTACGAGATTTCAATAAATAATTACAGGATGTTTTGCGTGTGTGAATTATTAGTTCGACGTGTATCCATGGAGTATGTATTCACCCGAGGTACTGGACAATCGCGTTCAAAGGTCGTTATTTCGCAGTGCATGTTATATTATTATTAAACTTAATTCATTTTCTGATGTATTAATCATTTTATTATTTAATATAAACGAATATCTTTAGAAATGAAAATAAAGGTTTGTATCGACATTCGACGGTGGTTTTTATTTAATCAAATAAAAAAATTATTATTCTTTTAAAAAGTTTGTTATTGCTTTGTTACCAGTAAGATACGTGACTGTGACTAACACGCGCGTGATGATGAAATGAAATCATTTCTGATTAGGAATGATTTTTTTTTAAAAATTCGCTTAGACTTATTTGCCGGCCGAGGTCTAACACTAACACAGTACACACAGCCCACAGCGTGCTGTGATCAACGGTCAAGGCCACAATAGTTTTATTTATATAACAAGTTTGATTGACTGAGGAAATTCGAGAATGTTCTGATAGTAACAGATATCCTGCACGTCAAAAGCATTAAACTTAAAATAACCATATTGATTTGTTTATTTGTATTTTAAATTCGCTGATACGACTGCAAACGCCACCGGCTGAGACACGGCGAAGCGTAAACTTTGACCTTTTAGCGCATGCGCAGACAATTATAAACTGGTAACTTATTTTTCATTAAATGGAATCGAAACATGACAGAGACGTAATCAAAGTCCTTTACTTCGGCATAAATATATATATATATATATATTATATATATATATATATAAATTCCCGATTAGTCATTACTTTTCCCGACTTTCAAGGCCATTACAAACGCTAGCGGCTGCGAATTAACTAGGCGAGGTGTAAACTTTGACCTTTTAACGCATGCAGAGACAATTGTAAACTGGTAACTTATTTTTAATTAAATGGAATCGAAACATGACAGAGACGTAATCAAAGTCCTTTACTTCGGCATAAATATATATATATATATATATATAAATTCCCGATTAGTCATAACTTTTCCCGACTTTCAAGGCCGAGAAATTTTTTTAAAGAATTCCCGACTTTTTCCCGTTTTCCTGAGTGGGAACCATGGTTATATTTAAATTTTAAACGGTCCTTAAAAACAAACGGTCATTCCAACCTTAGGAAAGAGTGAAGAAATAGTCGGGTTCCGATACGATTCCGATTAATCGTCCCATCACTAATTAACGCTAACTAATTAATCACGTACATAAAGAAATTTCAAGCACATGTTAATATTTTGCCGCCATATTGGTTTTCGTTTTAACTCGATCATCGGTTATGTCGACGCCGTTTTTCATACCCCAACGCCGTCGACTTAACCGGTTTCGACTGTAATTGAATCATTGTTACTTACAAAAACATTTGTTTTACAATTTTAACAGTAAAGAAGGCTAAGAAGTCACATTAAATGCACAATTCAGTAATAAAATGTAGCTGTTAAAAACTTATTAATAATTTAAAATATATGGTATTCTAAATATTATAGCCTAAATAGAAATGGGCAAAATAAAAAGTATGATCGCCAAATTCAAATCAACAAATTAATTAGACCTTGTATTATTAGTATAAGTGTTGTTTTTTTTACTAAATGCCACTGAAAATATTTAATTTATATGTTAAAAATATATGATTAATTATAATAAATTTAACAACAAAAGAAAAGCCAAATTTTTTAGAAAATATATTAAAATATTATAAATTGTCAAATCATCATTTTTATAAGGAAAATTATATAAAAAATAAAAAATTATTTTTTACTATATTAACAATAACTAAATTTATATTTAGTGACTTTATATTGTAATAATTATATCTAAATATATTCCCTAATAATTTTATATTTTTATCTTATTAAATACAAAAGTTATGAGTGTTCTAACAAAGCCAAAAATAAAAGCCACAAAAAGTGGACGAAAACGCCATAGTGAAAAGACTGCTTATGAGGGCTCAGAAAAAATTCATAACTTTTGAACCATTTGAGCTACAAAGTTAATCTTTATGTTTTTGTTAATCATTTAAAAGGCTCTATACAGCTGTATTACTTTATTATTTTTAAAAATAATTTTAAATTTTCACCCAAGTACCTATTTTCAGAAAAGGTATGTACCACATTCACATCATCTTATTCTTATCTGTTACAGTTACAGACTCTCTTTCTATACAGAAGATTATTGCATCTACGCTTATCCATGATGTATGTCTGGTCTTTGCATTTTTATTAGAGTTTTAAATGTTGATAAAGTGTTGCTTTGCCTGGTTTCGTCAGGCAACCCATTCCACGTCCGAATTCTGGACGGGAAGAACGAGAATTTGTATGTGTTTGTTAAGTTTGCAACTTTGTTGTTCTTTTATACACAATGAGAAAATTGCTTTTATCCCTATGTCTATCTGAGGGTTGTGTTAGATTATCTTTGTGTTGTATTTCCAAATTGTATTATTGTCTTATCTATACAGACGTTCCTTCTATACAGAAGATTATTGCGTCCACAGACCATGCTGGTCTGTTGGCAAGTGATGCAGTGTACACATGCCATGGCTGTGAGGGTTCCACGCAATTCCCAGCTGCCTATGTTTCCCTAACTAGTGTCAGGTACCCATTCAGAGCTGGGTGGACTCAGTGACACCCTTAGCCCCGGGAACAAATCGAAACAAATCCTTGCCTTTACGGAGATTCGAACCCATGACCATGGGTATGCCAACCGACCACGCATGCCACTTGACCACCATGCCATGTTTAGAATTAATTGCCTTATACATTATTACTGGTTTACTCTTTTTTCTTGTATCCTCTAGTTTTCAAGGCTTAATGATTTAACTAATGGTGTTATTCCTGTAAGTTGTGAATATTCTCTGGCAGCTCTTTTTTGAATTTGTTCTAGTTTATCAATAATTTCTTTGGTTAATGGGTCTGACTCAGAAGATGCATATTCTAATACAGGTCTCACCAAAGTGAGGTAGCATTTTAGTTTTATATTCTTATTACATATGTAAAAGTTTCTTTTTAAATATAAGGTTTTGTTTTATGTTTTTATTACTTCATTGTCATGGTCATGGGGTTTCCATGATAATTTCTAATTTATCCACGCTCTTATTTCAAAAATGCAAATTTCCTGTTTCAGGCGCTATTGACACAAATTATGTTCTATTCTCACTATTTTTATCCATTGACTATGGCTATGATAAAAGTCTTGTTAACAATGACTATATTAATATGATATCACCACTAATGTGATTATATCAGCTCACATACAAATATAACATTTAAAAAATTAATAACAGAAAATTTTTAAGCAAGAGCTTAGTAGCGTTATTGCTCGTCAATTCCCCAAATTTACCCCCCTCCCCCTTCCTTATCCCCCCCCCCAATAATTTATTTTAAAAAACTATATTAAAAAATTGTGTTGTGTTGTTCGTCCGTCGTAGTCGACGATGACCACTCTCATGTTTGTAATTGACCTGTGCTAGGCTGCCACGTGTGTCCTCTGTTGGCTTATTAACCCTATTCTAGCATGAAATTGGGGTCCCCATATC
Source organism: Ampullaceana balthica (assembly GCA_944989445.1). NCBI lineage: Eukaryota > Metazoa > Mollusca > Gastropoda > Lymnaeidae > Ampullaceana > Ampullaceana balthica. The sequence continues at coordinate 2,017,932 of CALYLW010000031.1, forward strand.
TGAAAAGAGATGGATGGGAACCCTTCAGGAGGGTTTTGGATACGGTCCTTCCTGGCTTGACGTTTTGTCTTGGCAGCCTGTTGTCAATTAGCTTCACAGAAAGCTGCACCATTCCGTATCATATAGCGCCAGTAGGCTTGGTTACTTCCCAGGAGTCATGCTTATGTCAAAGGCCTTTAGAGCAGTTTTAAGTGCATCCTTGTATCTCTTACGTGGACCTCCGCATAAGCTCACCATAGATAGCCTCTTGGGGAGGCGATGGTCGGGCATGCGCTCTACATGCCCCAGCCAGCGTAGTTGGCTCTACATGAGGCTAGTGTGGATGCTGGGTAGTCCTGACATGGCTAATATTTTGGTTCTGGAACTTTTTCCTGCCATTTTATATCGATAATTTTTCTTATGCTTTTGGTGTGGAAGTGGTTCAGCAACCTCGCATGGCGTTGGTATACAGTCCAAGTTTCACATGCATATAGCAAGGTGGGGAGCACTACAGCTCTGTATGCTTTTAGTTTTGTTTGGGTGCTGGTTCCCCTTCTGTTCCAGACACTGTCATGCAATCTTCCAAATGCTGCACTGGCCTTGGAGATTCTCGCGTTCACCTCGTCATCAATATTGGCCTTCTGAGACAGTGTGCTGCCAAGGTAAGTAAAGCGGCTCACTGTGTTGATTTTGTTGCCGTTGATGAATATGTTAGGCTCAGTATAAGATTTGCCTGGGGCCGGCTGGTATAACACTTCTGTCTTCTTTGTGCTGATGGTGAGCCCAAAATTAGAGCATGCACTGGAAAATTTATCAACGCTTAGTTGCAGGTGTACTTCAGAGCCCACGTTAAGGGCACAGTCATCAGCAAAAAGAATGTTCAGGGTGCTGTCTGATTTGACCTTTGTTTTTGCTTTAATCCTCCTGAGGTTGAACAAACGACCATCAGTGTGATACCTAAAGTCCATTCCTTCATTGCTATTCCTGAAGGCCTCTGTAAGCCTGGCTGAGAACATGAGGCTAAACAATGTTGGGGCCAGAACACAGCCTTGCTTAACGCCATTTGTGACAGGGAATGGTTTAGAGGCCTCTCCGTTGTCCTGGACTTGAGCCTGCATGCCATCATGGAATTCCCTTACAATGGCTATATACTTATTTGGACACCCATACTTTGCCATAATCCTCCATAGACCCTCTCTGCAGACTGTGTCGAAGGCTTTTGTCAGGTCTATATAAATGGAAAATAGGTCCATATTCTGCTCTGGACACTTTTCCTGCAACTGCCTTGCTGCAAAGATCATGTAGATGGTCCCACGTTCTTTCCGGAAACCACATTGGCTTTCTGGTAATAGACCCTGATCCAGATGTGCATTTAGGCGATTTAGGAGGATTCTGGTGAGTATTTTTCCTGCAATTGATAGCAGTGAAAGATTACACGAGGATTATCGCAAGCTTGGCGGTTCCCTTTTTGCTTGTACAATTGGACTTTAGAGGCATCTTTAAAATCCTGGGGGATAGCCTCTTGCTGCCACATCATTAGGAAGATTTCATGCAGCTTTTTCAGTAGAACCATGCCGCCTTCTTTGTATATTTCAGCTGGAATTGAGTCTGCTCCAGGAGTCTTTCCACGTGACAGATATACAGCCCTTTGCGTCTCAAGAATTGTAGGCGGGTCGTCCATTGCCAAGTTAATTGGTACTTAAGGGAGGCGACTGATAGCATCTTCATTAATACTTGAATTGCTGTTTAGGACAGCATGAAAGTGTTCAGCCCAGCGCTCGAGAATCTTTTCTCTGTCAGTAATTAGATATGTCCCATCAGCACTGAGAAGTGGGGATGAATTAGACATTGTCGGTCCGTACACTACCTTAAGGGCGTTGTAAAAACTCTTCATATCATGCCTGTCTGCATATTGTTGAATCTCATCAGCTTTCTTGTTTAGCCATGAGTTCCGCATCCAGTGAAGTTTTGTTGTATGATGCGGCGTATGCTGGTATATGAGTCCGTTACGGATGAAGACCCGGGATTGCTGAGGTGTGTTTTGTGGAGTTGATGTTTCTCTGCCAACATTTACTTGATCTCATCACAATTGTCATCGAACCAGTCTTGGTGCTTTCTCATCACGGGTCGGAGGATTTGAGAGGCTATGCTGTAGATTAGATCTTTAAAATTCGTCCAAACAGTCTCAATGTTTGTATTGTTCAGTGTGGTGGATCTCAGTTTGTCCTCCAGGGCAGTCTCAAGAGATTGTTTAGTACTGGAACAATTTAGCTTTGTGACGTTTAGTTTTCCTCCCCTGTGGCCGTCTTTTGGGCTGAATGCAAATATTAAGTTTGGAGATGATGAGACGATGGTCTGTCCAGCATTCGGCACCGCAGAGAGATTTGGTCACACGAACATCTTGTCTATCTTTCTTCCTTGTAATGACATAGTCTATTAGATGCCAGTGCTTGGAGCGAGAGTGCATCCTGTTTCTTGTGGGAAGACTGAATACTGTGTTTGTAATCAACAAATCATGTTCGACATAAGTCTGAAGCAATAGGAGACCATTGCTTTTACACCGGCCCACTTCATGTTTCCCTATCACACTATCCCAGAGAGTGTCGTCGCAGCCCACTCTTGCATTAAAGTCACCAAGTATGACAAGCTTATCAGTAGAAGGAATGTTGTCGATGATAGAATGAAGGTCCTCGTAAAACCTGGATTTCACTTCATCAGCGTTAGTCATTGTTGGGCCATAGAAGCTGATGTAGTTAAGATATTTCTTCCCGGCCAACAGAGGCAGTCTCACCGTCATGAGTCTGTCATTTATGCCCTTTGGAGGACCAGCCAGTTTGCATACTAATGATGTCTTTATGGCAAAGCCAACACAGGCCTCACGGTGTTCCTCACTCCCTCTGCCACTCCAGAAGAAGGTATAGTCTGAGCCTCTTTCACTTAGCTCACCCTCTCCTGGTAGACTGGTCTCGCTAAGAGCGGCAATATCGACATCGTTTCTTGAAAGTTCGTGGCCCACCAGGGCAGTTCTCCGTTGGGGTCTGTTAGTTTCATCTCTGTCCATTAGTGTTCGCACATTCCATATGCCCAGGGTGAGAGGAATAGTCCTCGGCTTCTTCTTTAATTTTTGACCGCAGAAATAGGGTCCCCCGCCAGCCGCGGTAGTCTGGCCAGGGAAGATTGAGCAGGCAATGCTTAGGGCACCTTTTCTAGCCCCTTCCTCATGCCATGGAGGTGAGCCGTGCATTCCTAAAGAAGGCTGCTCAGGGGGCTGCCTGACACCACTGCTGCTCAGTGTTAGTGGTGAACGACCCTATGGCCTGAACCACATGCATGCAGGTTTGTGACTACGGCTGCCAGTGTACCTTCACCTGCCGCTTCGTCACTTGCCTGTCGCTACAGGACTTTGGAATGAATCGATGATGATGAGAGTGACTTGCACTGTGACTTTTAAAAATAAAAATAAATTATTAGTCATTCATAAGCCAAATTAAAACTAAGAGAAAATAGTGACGAAAACAACAAGTCATCTGTCTATCCTTTGTAGTAGTTGAGTTAGGTTATTTTAAAATTGTTTGTGTGTGTTTGAATTGTTAAATTCCATTATGTCTTGTCTATACAGACGCTCCTTCTATACAGAAGATTATTGCGTCCACAGACCATGCCGTTCAGTTGGCAAGTGATGCAGCGTTCACAGGCCATGGCTATGAGGGTTCCCCGCATTACCCAACCACCTTTATTTCCCTAACTAGTGTTAGGTACCCATTCGAAGCTGGGTGGACTCAGGGACACCCTGGGCCCCGGGAACAAAAGTCCATGTTCCCACAAAATAGACAAAATTGTGGTAATTGTCTGTTTCCCATATAGTATAGACACAGAAAACTATAAAAGCACATGATATAGTATAGACACAGAAAGCTATAAAAGCACATGCTATAGTATAGACACAGAAAACTATAAAAGCACATGATATAGTATAGACACAGAAAGCTATAAAAGCACATGATATAGTATAGAAACAGAAAGCTATAAAAGCACATGATATAGTATAGACACAGAAAGCATAAAAGCACATGATATAGTATAGACACAGAAAGCTATAAAAGCACATGATATAGTATAGACACAGAAAGTTATAAAAGCACATGATATAGTATAGACACAGAAAGCTATAAAAGCACATGATATAGTATAGACACAGAAAACTATAAAAGCACATGATATAGTAGAGACACAGAAAGCTATAAAAGCACATGATATAGTATAGACACAGAAAACTATAAAAGCACATGATATAGTATAGACACAGAAAGCTATAAAAGCACATGATATAGTATAGACACAGAAAGCTATAAAAGCACATGATATAGTATAGAAACAGAAAGCTATAAAAGCACATGATATAGCATAGACACAGAAAACTATAAAAGCACATGATATATTATTGACACAGAAAGCTATAAAAGCACATGATATAGCGTAGACACAGAAAGCTATAAAAGCACATGATATAGTGTAGACACAGAAAACTATAAAAGCACATGATATAGTATAGATACAGAAAGCTATAAAAGCACATGATATAGTATAGACACAGAAAGCTATAAAAGCACATGATATAGTATAGAAACAGAAAGCTATAAAAGCACATGATATAGCATAGACACAGAAAACTATAAAAGCACATGATATATTAAAGACACAGAAAGCTATAAAAGCACATGATATAGTATAGACACAGAAAGCTATAAAAGCACATGTCCCTGTGACCAATCAGCATTTGTATCTTTTGATTTTTAATAATTATCTCATTTGTTTCATATCAATAGTAACTTTTTAAAAATAGTGAGAACAGTACACAAACTGTGTCAATAGCACATGAAGATGATGTGGTACACTACCAAAGAAAAAAATTCAAAAACAAATTTCAAAGATTTGATCTATCAATTTATATTACTCTTAGACTGTCCTAGAACACTCTTAGTCATAGTACTAGACTAGTCTTAGAACTACAGATGACAATACATGTACTTTGAATATCATTTAATATTTAATGATTTAATTTTAAATGCTGCTATTATGATCACAACTAAAATATTCTATAACTAATTCACTGAAAGTTTCCCTGGTAAAATATAGTAATAGGGATATTTAAATTAATTATTTTACATTTATTTGATTTATTGAAGTTATAATAGAAAATTTTTTGAATCCTTAATTATTTGAAAGTGTTCATTAATGTTTACGGTAAAGGATGAATTGATATCTTTGCCCTCTTAAAATGCAGTCCTAAGCCTAAGCCATTGGCCTTAAAAATTTCCCTCAAACAACAGCCTGTACTCACACCTTGCTTACCACAAGTTCAATGCATTTATTGTCACTTCTTTGACCATGTGACAGATTAAGTTATTGTTGGAATTGTCTTTGATTATAATTAATTGAAGCCATATTTTCCCTTTATCATAATCATATGCAATGTCACTGCTTATTTGAACTGAAATTTACCTAGTTACCTAGGTCTATAATTTTACTATATTATGGCTATGGTCTAATGATTCTTACTCAATGAAAAAATTTTGTATTCCAAGAAATAGATCTCTGGCCACAGCAATCTATTTATATGCTTATATGCACAGCTATTTCTATCTTAAATTGATGTATAAAAGTTAATGAGAAAGATAAAAATAGGCTCAAGACTATATGGATCATCCCTTGAATTATGCTGATAAAAAACCAATACACATTGTATTTTGTTGTTTTTTGCTCAAGTTTGAGGATCAAGTGCATTATAAGAAATCCTTTCAATGTCAATTTTTCATGGTAAAAAAATATAAAATGCTACTTGTTTTATAGGAAATATTTATTTTAAAAACGATGGACTCAAACTGCAATTTAAATACATTTACAGCTCTTTGGAAGCATTTAGCTGCAGCACTTCTTGGTATTTATCCTGGGACAAAAATAGATGAGTACGTGGAGAGGCAAAGAAATTTGAGGGTGTTAGTTATTGAAGATTATATTTCTAAACATCCTGAAGACTTTCCCTGCTCAGGTAAGTTTGTGAGCATTTGTGCTCTTATAACAATAGTCAATGCATTTATCTGGAAAATTAAAATGAAAATAATATGTTTACAAAAAATTAAAGCTATGATTACAGTATCAAATTAGCTTATTTTTAGGGTTTTTCTTTTGAACTTTAAAATTCATATTTCTTTTAAAATTTTTGTCTAGTGGTAAGTAATATTTCAAAATATATCCTGTCTTCAGGATTAAGGTGGTTGCTTCTTGTAATTTTAAACAAGTACATAGTTTTTATGAAATTTCTCTGTAATAAAAAAAAAGCAACATAACTTTGATATATCCAAGCAACCAGAGAAATAAGTAAAAAACAAAAAAAATTAGTTCCTAATAACTCGAATCCTTTGATATTTAAAATGGTTTTGGTAACATTATATTTTGTCAATAGCTAACCCCACAAATTAGATAAGGGATTCAATGTACTCTATTCACCTGACTGTTAAAACATATCTACATAAAGATCTTTTAGAACACTAGTGAGAAAAATATTTTATTTTTCAGCACCTAAGAAGTATAAAGATATTCTGTTGCCCTGGCACCCTGCAAGATAAAGATCAAGCTAAAAGAAGCTATATCTAATTACACATTTGTTTTCTATAAGAAAGGAATTGGCATCTTCAGAATTTAATCTTGGACTTTATGCAAGCTGAATAAATTATTAGGTGACCACTATTGACTTCAAATTTTTGTTATGTACTTTCTGTTTCGTACTTTGTGTAGTAGCTTTACATTTTTGTGTTTTTGTCTCCAGTTACAATTTCAAATCTTCTCCAAAGTTGCATCATAATATTTGGTGCCTTGAGCTACAATAGTTTATTAAATTAGTTTGTTACTGAGAAATAAAATTTTAAAAATATTCGCCTTATTGGTTTCTTTTTCAAAATTGCTGTTGCTTCTGTAGTAAAATATTTTTGAATAACTGGAAGAATTTAACTTTAAGCATGTGGCACCCTTTCAAATATTAGCAATGACAGAATCATATTAATTTGTTAGTGTAAGCATATATCTTAACTATTCAGGTTGCTGCCACTGTTAGTCTTCATATTCAACCAACATCGTTATACATAAGATATGAGTACATGTAGTATTTTGTTCACCAGTGTAACATTGAAATAATCTCCCTCAAGTTGACTGTAGCTTAGAAAACATGTGATTTGGTGACAAGTATGAAATCTTAGACCTTTGTAAATTGAACACAACTCAATAGATAGCATAAAGAAATTTTTTATTGATTGCATAACAGCCAAATCGAAGGATTAGACTTTTAAAAAGGATTTGAAAGTAAATGTTTAATATTCATTGCATTATTTTGTGTTAACGCTGAGATAGATGCTTTTTAAAATTATTTAAGGACTACTTGTAACTTAATGACCACATATTAAAAATATAACAAGTATAATTTATTTATTTCTTAGTGATATTACATTTGATAAAAGTTTTGATTTTTACTTTACATGATTTGATAACACCCAATTCAGTTGTTTTACAGTTACAGGTAGTTATTATCTGAACAGTGTATGGTGTCATTTATAGTCCTTTTAAATATCACATGGAGCAAAATATTGATATACAATTTGAACTAATGAATACAGAATTTACTTTAAAAAAAGGAACAGTCTTCTAACTGTCAAATGCACTTAACAGTCATGCTTGAAACATAATATCTCACCTCTTTGTTAAGATCCAACTCTAAATATTGTATGAATATGGAAAAATCACCTTAGAAATAATGCATCAAAATGTTGCAATGGTGGATTGTAATGTACATTGATGAATTAATAATGTGCTCATGAGAGATAGTGCAAGTAAATACTCTTGGGTAAACACTCAAAAATGAAGCAGAAAAAAAAATACAATTTCAGCAAAACTAAACCTTTTGATGTGCTAAATGTATACTATACCTACTTTTGTATTGAACCATGAAGATCACTATGGGGTTAGTAAGTAGAACAATGGCATAGCTGTAGCTGGTATAAAATTAAAATAACTTTTAGACAAGGGATTTTTTGTTCACTCACACCTGTAATCTTTAGAATTAAAAATCACAATAGTTCAAAACAAAGATCTATTGTAATTTACACATTTTATCATTTAAAGTACATGATTTCTTTTAATTGTTTTAAAAATTTGCCTCAAAAAAATATGTGTTACAAAGGTTATTGAAAGTATATGATTTGTTTTAATTTTTTTTTAATTTGCCCAATTTAAAAAAAATATATATGTGGTTGCTAAAGGCTAATGATAAAATAATTTGCTGAAACAGCTAGTTTTGTTTCTCTGCACATTGACTGTATGTCCTACTTAGTTAACATAAATGTATTCAAGTCTTCAACTTTAATATTGTGAAAATCACATAACTTATAAAACAGATTAATATCTAGTTTTTTTTTAAAAAAGAGTATAATTTTAAAACTTCATTTATTTTACACTATTTACTTTTAATTTTTTTAGAACACATTTGTAGTTGTTTGCCAGGTACCAGATGAAAAAGAGAATCTTCATTATTTAAATAAAATTTAAAGTGTAGTTAATATCTCAGTATAATTCTTATATAATATATATATTAACATTTGAACTTAAAAATATACATCAATATTTCAATGTTTAGTGTTAGTGTTGACAAAAGATTGAGAGTCATATTATTATAAGACAAATTTTCCTTACAATTGTGATATTTTCAAATGCTGGGAGAAACTCAAGAAACATAATAAAAAGTAATAGTACATTATCATGCAAGTAGTTTTTCTGCTCATTCATCACCTTTCATTTAAAACCAGTTAAAATTAATTTTTACGTCAAGAAATACAATTAATGTTAAATTTGAGAAGATTTTGAAAAGTAACTTTAACAATTCAATTTACTTGTAATGTTTAAATTTTTGAACTCCAAAAATAAACATTTCAACAGATCAGGAAATAGGAGAAACCCAAAAACAAAAACTCCATCTTCATGGTTATAACAACCACTAGCATGGATAAATAAATATTTTTGAAAATACATATCTGTGGCATTAAGATGCATTTTTTAAAGAAATGTATTATATGATTGCCCTTCACCTCAAAAAAGAAAAGTCATACATTATTGTGCATGTAAATAAAAAAGAATTTTTAAAGGACATTTGACATTCTTGCACATAATTTAGAAATATAAATTCAAAGAAAATGATATTTTTAATAGATCTTATGTACATTAGATTAGCTCATGCATTTTAAAATACAGTGAAAGTATCTTTTCTCTTTTTAATTCAAAGAAGTTTCAAATATTTCAATAAAATAATATCAGAGAAATGAAAATAGTTTCTAGCTTTTTATAGTAAGTTATAATAAGTTATAGGAATTTTTCTGGGCATTATCATCTTATTCATTTTAATTAAAATAGTAAATTTAACAATTTTTAAATGAATTTCAAAATATATTTGTAAAAAGGAACATTATATTTTGTTAGCTATGTCAAAAAAAAACCAATTTTTTAATGTGGATTTATTTTTTATTTTGATTTTATCATTTGATTTATTATAATTTAATTTTGATATTTAAAAATTTAACATGGTAAAGACTTAAATAAAGTGAACAGCTAAAGAAGTAGTGAATATGAGAATTTAAATAGTTAGGTAGAAAATGGTAGAATCTAAGGCTTTTATCACACAAATGAGTTTGTTAAATTTAAAATATGCTAAACTAACATGAGAAGTTATTATCACACAGAAAATAGTAACAAATGTTTCCAGCTGAGTGGCCAGAGCTATCACATAATGGAACAGATTATGTAGATGGGGTCAAATTGATAAATAACAGATTTATAGGCACTATTAAAATGAGATTGCAAATCAGAAGTAATGAGTATAAAGGTAACATTGTAATATAGGGTTTAACAATTCATTATGACAACAAAAAAACGCAAAATTCTAGAATATTTGCTTTTAAACTGGTTTGATTTTTTTTACAATAAAAAACATTAAAATTTTGATTTAAAATAGTTCGAACCTTGTTTTACCACTTAACAGAAAGTTTTATAAATCCACAGAAAAATTATTTAAGTGTTAGCAGTAATTACCGGTTTATACTGATTTAACAATAGGATGAATTAGCAAATACTTGGGTAAAAGTGTCAATATAATATAACATTTCTTAAATAGCTCAAGATCAAATTTCAATTCAAGGCATTAAATAAAATGTGGCTTGAAAATATTTTGAGATTGCTTTTACTGTGCCAGCAATAAAATGAACTGGCAAAACAAAAGATAATATCTTTATAAAACTCTTTTTTTAATATAAATATATATATGATGATTTGTGCAAAATCTAAAAACATAATGGCACAGATAATTAATGTTTTACTTTTAAAAGATGCCACATTGCTCTTTAAAACCCATTAAAATTAAAAGTTATGCTTATTATCACTAGAGCAACAATTGAAATCAAGAATAAAGGGGTTTTTTTTTAAAATAATACAGAGTTTGCAGACTAGAAAGGAATAGAATTCTAAAAGAATTATATGGTGTAAAAATGAGCATATGGTAACATGCAATTTTCATAAAACTTAAAAGTTTTCAAATACCATAGAACTGGTACACTAATAAAGTATGTATCAACTAGATCAGTGGTTGTTTTACCAAGGATGGTCAGTGCCTTGATATGTTATGGAAAAGTGTATTTTTCACTAAAAGATGGAACCAAAGACTCAAGGACTACATCACTAAAAATCCATATCTGTAGTTTACTATTCCATCGAAGGATACCGCCATGATGTTTGAGGGACAAAAGTTTCTTTTACTGACAAGGGGGATGTAAATCTTGCCATGTAATGGGGACCACCTGCCTTGTCATTTGTGCCTGAAATTTAAAAATATTATGGTAATGATTTCAAAGCAATACTAAAGAGAAAAAAAAATGTTTTGATCAACCATAACCTTGAATTAATAAATTTGAATTGAAATAAATAAAAAATGAGATTTATTCATCATACCTGACAGTCTTGCCCCACCAAACGGTTGCTGACCAACAACAGAACCTGTGCTCTTATCATTGATGTAGAAATTGCCAGCAGAATAACGAAAAGCATCAATCAGTTCTTCTTTGGCTGCTCTGTTTTAAAAAAAACATAAAACCAAGTCAAACGAAAATGTACCCATAAACAAACAAAAAATCAGAGATAAAAAGGTTCATAATTCCACAACACTATTTTTTAAAGGGCTATTAACACAACTTACTTGTCTTGGACATAAATTGCACCTGTCAGTGCATATGGTGATGTGGTCTGGGCCAATTTGATTGTTTCCTTCAGCTTGCTGTCTGGGTAAACATATACAGAAAAGATTGGGCCAAAGATTTCCTGGACAAAAATACAAAATTTGGAAGTTCTCTTAAATTGTGTAGCAGTATGATGCAAACAAATATAATAATTCTGTGTATGAAAAGGAACATGGTGTCATTCATATGTTTTTTTTTAAAAATGCACCATCTATCTATATATAATTCACTTAAACTTAAAACTTAACTACTTTGGAATCTCAGGTTCCTTACATCACTGGATCCAAGACTTCCTTTTGGGCAGGGAGCAAACTGTAATAATTAATGGATCTAAATCTGCACCAATAAAGGTTAACTCAGGAGTTCCACAAGGAACTGTGCTAGGTCCCTTACTCTTTTTAATTTATATAAATGATTTACCCAACAACATCTCAACAGGTACAAAAGTTAGGTTATTTGCTGATGATTGTATAATCTATAGAACAATTAAATCAGAACAAGATAGCAAAATTTTACAAAAAGACTTAGATGAATTGATAAAATGGGAAACTAACTGGAGTATGTCTTTCCACCCAGAAAAGTGTCAACTGTTAAGAGTAACAAAGAAAAAGAAACAAATAAATTCAAAATATTACATTCATGGAAAAGAACTGACCCAAACTAAAGACGCAAAATACTTAGGAGTCTTAATAAATGAGAAACTATCATGGAATCCCCATGTCAATGAAGTTATTAAAAAATCAAACAAAACCTTAGGCTTTATAAAAAGGAACTTTAACAAATGTAATAGAGACATAAAACTAAAATGCTACCTCACTTTGGTGAGACCTGTACTAGAATATGCATCTTCTGTATGGGACCCATCCACCAAAGAAAACATTGATAAACTAGAACAAATTCAAAAAAGAGCTGCCAGATTCATTACTGGAGAATATTCGAAACTGACAAGAATAACACCATTAGTTAAATCATTAAACCTTGAAACACTAGAGGATAGAAGAACCAAGAGCAAAGTAGTAATCATACATAAAGCAATTAATTCTAATTTAGAAATACAACACAAAGATAACTTAATACAACCCTCAGATAGACATAAGGATAAAAACACCTTTCTAATTCCGTATGCAAGAACAAACACATACAAGTTTTCCTTCTTCCCGTCCGGAATTCGGGCGTGGAATGGGTTGCCTGAAGAATCCAGGAAAACCAACACTTTATCAACATTTAAATCTCTAATAAAAATGCAGGACTAAACACAAACCATAGATAAGCGTTTGTAAACAGATAAGATAAGATAAGATGTGCAAACGAGCATGACGAATGACCCTCACGTGGGTCGACCACCGACCAATCAGTTAATGGTTGGCAAGCAAAGGTGGTGGAGAGAGGGGGTCATCGAGACCAACAATGCATCTTGAGTTCACTTTCGTTGTTCTTTCACAGAATAAAATGTATTTTGTAGTGCAGTGGTTATTACATTAGTCTAACATGCAGAAGGTCGTAGGTTCAAGCCCCAGCTGAGACATTACTTTTTTAATTTTTAAAAATGTTTGTGTTTGTGCCAGTTCTTTTCCCCCTTTCTTTTCGAACATGACTTTGCAACACAGCTGTAAACTTTTTTTCTCGACATAGGGATAACTTCGGCGACGTGCTCTCCGTCGTGCTCAGTGACGGAAAAGTAGTCATACACTCTCCTCAACAATACTTTCATAACATGAATACTTTAGGAGTACAATGTATTTGGTGGCGAGGCAGAAATTATCGCGATTTCCGAAATAATTCCCGTCATTAGTTTGTGTCCGTTCTCCCCCACCCCCTTTCTTTGCACTAACTATGAGCAAGTCTTCAGCGTATGTTATGCCGTAGCAACATCTAGTAACATTTAATAAATAAAAATTTTATCAAGAAATTTATTTTGTTTACAAAGCAATACACGAATAAATATACGTAACTTAAATCTTTACAAGCTATTTATTTGTATTTTATGTGCCAAATTTGGACTTATTAAAAATATATATTGAAGATTGATTTAGTATGTTCTTAAAAGTTTTAAATAATTTAAATAGAAGAAGAAATAATGAAAATAAAACATCATTCATCATTTAGAGTTTGTTAAAGATATGTATGAAGTATAAAATTGTCTCACCTCTCCATAAACTACTTATTTCATTAAACTGATAATTTTTCAGATAAAAACACTTAAGCAATTTATATTTTAGCTCTACAAGAAGTAGAAAGTTTTTTTTTGGAGGGAAAGAAAAATGTTAATTAAAGAAATATTCTATATCCCCAAACCCACTGAGAAAGAGTGAAAGAAGATCAAGCTATTCATTTTCAAAAGATAGCAAAATAAATTTGGATTTGACTCTTGCCCTTATTTTACATTACATTATTACATATCCATAATACAATAATGATGACATTAGAAATTTATATGGCTATCCAATGACATTTTACCTCTTGCATAATTTTATCCAGTGGATCTCTTGTCTCAATGATTGTGGGTTCAATAAAGTAACCTATACTGTTAAAAAAACAAAAGAGAAATGGATTAAAAAGTAGGATTAGTAAAACAAGGGAAATATTGAAAATCTAGATCTTTATTAGTCATTAGAAGATGACTGAGTGAAAAGAACTATCAGATAAAATTGAGACAATATAAAAATTTCATTAAAATATTCTTATGTACAAGAGAGTTCCACTAACAAGATAGCTCACTCACCTGTCATCATAATGCCCCCCTGAAATAATTGTCATACTAGATCTTGATTTGACATACTCAATGTAGTTTTTTATTCTTGCAAAGGCCTAGGAATAGAGACAAATTATTTTGACAAATTTCTTGATTCAAGGTAATTATATTTAAAAAATCATCCCATCATTTTGAATGATAACATTTTTGAACTCATGGACAATTGTTTAAATGCATATTGCTGATATTCATTATATAGCTCAACTATTTTAAAAATTAAAAGAATATTTATTAATTGATAAAGGTTTAAGCTTGATACAAAACAGCAGCCTAGTGAGTCTTATCACCTTAGCTGCAACCCTGGTCATGCACTAAATTTTAATCTAATTTTTAAAATAAAAACAGTACAGTCGAAACCGCTTAAGTCGACGGCGTTGGGGTATGAAAAATGGCGTCGAGATAACCGATGATCGAGTTAAAACGAAAACCAATATGGCGGCAAAATATTAACATGTGCTTGAAATTTCTTTATGTACATGATTAATTAGTTAGCGTTAATTAGTGATGGGATGATTAATCGGAATCGTATCGGAACCCTAATATTTCTTCACTCTTTCCTAAGGTTGTAATGACCGTTCGTTTTTAAGGACCGTTTAAAATTTAAATATAACCATGGTTCCCGCTCAGGAAAACGGGAAAAAGTCGGGAATTCTTAAAAATAAATTCTCGGCCTTGAAAGTCGGGAAAAGTTATGACTAATCGGGAATTTATATATATATATACATATATATACACATGTATATATATTTATGCCGAAGTAAAGGACTTTGATTACGTCTCTGTCATGTTTCTTTTCCATTTAATGAAAAATAAGTTACCAGTTTATAATTGTCTGCGCATGCGCTAAAAGGTCAAAGTTTACGCTTCGCCGTGTCACAGCCGCTCGCGTTTGCCGTCGTATCAGCGAATTTAAAATACAAATAAACAAATCAATATGGTTATTTTAAGTTTAATGCTTTTGACGTGCAGGATATCTGTTACTTAACTATCAGAACGTTCTCGAAATTCCTCAGTCAATCAAACTTGTAATATAAATAAAACTATTGTGGCCTTGGCCGTTGATCACAGCACGCTGTGGGCTGTGTGTACTGTGTTAGACCTCGGCCGGCAAATAAGTCTAAGCGAATTTTTTTAAAAATCATTCATCAGAAATGATTTCATTTCATCGTCACGCGCGTGTTAGTGTCACAGTCACGTATCTTACTGGTAACAAAGCAACAACAACAAACTTTTAAAAGAATAATAATTTTTTATTTAATTATATAAAAACCACAGTCGATTCTCGATACAAACCTTTATTTTCATTTCTAAAGATATTCGTTTATCTTTAAAAATAAAATGATTAATGCATTAGAAAATGAATTAAGTTTAATAATAATATAACATGCACTGCGAAATAATGACGATTCACGACCTCTAACGAGAATGTCCAGTACCTCGGGTGAATACATACTCCATGGATACACGTAGAATTATAATTCACACACGCAAAACATCCGGTAAATTTTATTGAAATCTCGTAGAATCACACAATAGCCGGAAGTCTCGAAGAAAAGCGAGATGTCAACACTGTTTTGAACTAAAAATGCCAGAGTGCATTGCTAGGCCAACCGACGAGGATCGAGCTAACCAAGTTAAGTTGCAAATTTGGCCCTCTTTTGTGCTCGAGGTACTAGGTTTCGGCGACTTAGAAAAATCGAATTAGCCGATGAAAAAATGCTAAGACAAAGAGAGAATTTGGCGGTTCCAATAAAAAACGTCGAGTTAGTGGGGTGGTCGAGCTAACCGAGCTCGAGGTAAGTGGGTTCGACTGTAGTCATTTCAGTAGTCATTTGGTTTTGAATCATATATACAGCCAACTGTGGTCACGTTACCTTATCATCAATAACAGCTGTGACAAAATTCTCCCTGTCCAGTGGAGATCCCATCTTGATATCTTTCATTATTTCCAGAAGCTTAGATTTGATCTCTGGCCAGAGAGACTGGGGCACATACATCCTTGAAAGAGCTGAACACTTTTGGCCATTATATTCAAATGCTGAACGAACAGATCCAGTGGAAATAGACTGAACATCAGCAGATGGATGAACAAAGTGAAAGTTTTTGCCACCACACTCTGCAAAAGATAAACCTTAGTGTTTTAATAGTATGCTTGGATAAATAGTAACATGATAAACTATTCTGAAATTGCCATTTGGATGTTGTTTTTTTTAGACATAATTTAAAAAAGACTTAAAAAGTTATTCCATGTGTAATTGATAAAAAGTGTGGATAATAATAATAATAAAAAATTGATAATTTATATAGCGCTGATGCCCAGTAAGAAACATAAAAATAAAAACACACATAATTATTACTGCATTTAATCATTAATGTGAAACGTTCATATCCTAACTTCAACTAATAATGACAGTATGGTACAAATCGTAACACACATAATTATTACTGCATTTAATCATTAATGTGAAACGTTCATATATTAACTACAACATACCATGACAGCATGGTACATATAAAGAATAATGCATGTATGATAGAGTAGAGGCCATCATATAACATGGGGAAGTGAGTTGTACTTGGTTGTCACGGATAATTACCATTTTCATGTGGATTTATTTCTAATAATAAATTGGTATGCTTCTCTATGTTTCCACTACTGAGATAGCACCCCAATCTTCTTAATACAAAAAATCAACCAGCAACAACAGGGTATCAATTTAAAATGCATTGTAATCAGTGATCTAATAAAAATAACTACACAGAAATTCAAGAAAACTCACCTCCTGAAGTAGTTTACATACTCCCTTTCAATAATCCTTGGGCAATACTCACTTATCTTTTTAAAGTGATTACAATACTCACTTATCTTTTTAAAGTAATTACAATACTCACTTATCTTTTTAAAGTAATTACAATACTCACTTATCTTTTTAAAGTAATTACAATACTCACTTATCTTTTTAAAGTAATTACAATAGTCACCCCTAATTATCATATGACAGTTTTAATAAAGAACCTTTACAACAGAGCAAATAGCGCAATACTCTTCAACAGCAAGCTGGGAGATTGGTTCAAGACCACTGTTGGTGTCAGACAAGGATGCTTACTTTCCCCCATCCTCTTCAACCTCTTCCTTGAAAGGATTATGACAGATGTGCTAGAAAACCATGTCGGAACAGTCCGCATCGGAGGGAGAATTATTACCAACTTACGCTTCGCCGATGACATAGACGGCCTAGCTGGCAGCGAGGACGAACTAACAGAATTCCTTGCAAAACTATAGAAAACAACAAAGGTGTACGGCATGGAAATCAATGCAGAAAAGACCAAGGTCATGGCAAATAGAAAATTCACAAATGAAATTCGGATAAACGGGCAAAGACTCGAAGAGGTCTCCACCTTCAAATATCTAGGGGCCATAATATCCAACGAAGGCTCAAAGCCAGAAATTCTTGCCAGATTGGCCCAAACAATAGCACTGAGCAAACTAAAACACATCTGGTAAAGTAAGAAACTCTCCCTGAGATCAAAGATTCGACTAATCCGCTCTCTGGCGATGTCGCTCTTCTTGTATAACTGTGAGGCTTGGACACTCACTGCAGACCTCCAAAGAAGAATCAAAGCGCTAGAGATGAGATGTTTCCGAAAGATACTGAACACCTCCTAAACAGCGCACATCACAAACGAAGCGGTCCGCAACAAAATAAGTGCTGTCATTGGCCCTTACGAGGACCTTCTTACCTCAATTAAGAAATAGAAACTACGATGGTACGGACACGTGGCAAGATCTGGAGGTCTCGCAAAGACTATAATGCAAGGCACAGTCCAGGGAGGAAGAAAAAGAGGCAGACAAAGGAAGAGATGGGAGGACGATATCAAAGAGTAGACCGGCCTGTCATTCAGCGACTCCCAAAAGGCAGCACAGGACCGGGACAAATGGCGTGAGATAGTGTGCAGTTCGCAATGGTGCTCCACGACCCGACGACGGGAGAAAGGATAGTTCAAGTTCAAGTTTTAATACTACCCTAGAATAATAAATAGTTCAATACTCACATCTAATTATCACTTTGTGGTAGTTTGGATACTCACATCTAATCATCACTTTGTGGTAGTTTGGATACTCACATCTAATTATCACTTGGTGGTAGTTTGGATACTCACATCTAATGATCACTTTGTGGTAGTTTGGATACTCACATCTAATCATCACTTTGTGGTAGTTTGGATACTCACATCTAATTATCACTTCGTGGTAGTTTGGATACTCACCTCCAATAATCCTCGGGTAGTTTCGATATATGTCCAAGTTAAGTGCAATCTGTTTCCATAATTTCTTGAAGGTACTGAAAGGTTAAATAATTTCATCAGAATATGCCAGTGTTTTACTGATGGCATTTTAATGGCTGGTCAATTATAATACATATATCATTTTAAAATTGATGTATTTGTATAATAGTGATACCAACACAAAATACATAAAATAATCTTAAAAAACACCACTTCTTTCTTTTCAATAACAGACAATTAATTATATATTTTAAATGAATATTTCACTATTTTTTTTTGGTGTTTAATTCTAAAGAAAAATTTATTTTAACACATTTAACACATTTCTGGAATAAAATAAATTAAAATGACACTTATTATTGCAGCAATTTTTAGTCTCTTAAATAATATATACAATACAATCAATTTCCATAAAGCCAATGAACTTAATACTTTCTAAAATAAAAACTCTTTAAAAAAAAATATGCAAAATGAAGGAAACAGACTTTGTATAATAAAATATTCATATAGAACTGCTATATGATGTTTTATGATATAGTATGTCTTAACCCCTTTACCGGTTGTCCAGACAATAGTCGTCTTGATCTATTGACCTTTACACGGTAGACCCGACTATAATCGTCCAAATGATATTATGATCTGCATTATGCGGCAGACCCGATTATTCTCGTCCAAAATGCTATGACGTAGTTACAGTGCTCAAAACTATGGGAAGCCATAGGCCTAAAAAATACCTAATTATTTTATTTTGATGGTAAAGAAACAATCAAATTTTTGTGTACACTATGACTTCTTCAGTCTACCGTACTGTTTTAGATTTATTCGCCAAATAATGGTTAGTTTTAAAAATTTTAATAGCCGGTAAAAGGGTTAAGAATTTAAATATAATTTTATTACTTATGTAAGTACATACTTTTTGTTTATTGTACTGATAAAGGCATTAGCCGAAATGTTTACTGTCATGTTAGTTTAATAATAAAGCTAAAATTTATTGTTTTTATTACACAATTTGTTTGTGTATTTTGTATTTTTGTAATCTAAAAACTGACCCAACACTTCCAGTGAAATTTAAGCCTGCAAAATCTGGTGACGATAAAACTGTGTCCCCGAAAACTGGGCCATCAGCTGGGAGGAAATTAATGACCCCAGGTGGTAGCCCAGCCTCCCTGTAAATCTTGAACACCGTATAGTTGGACAGGACTGCTGTGTCTGAAGGTTTCCATAGTGAGACATTTCCCTTGATATACAAAAATAGCAGATTAGACACATATAATTGGACAGGACTGCTGTATCTGAGAGTTTACACAGCAAGACATTGCCCTAGACATACAAATAACAGATTAGACACGTACATTTGGACAGGACTGCCGTGTCTGAAGGTTTCCACAGCGAGACATTCCCCTTGACATACAAATAGCAGATTAGACACTTTTCTTTTTTTCTACCATTTAACCAAAACCTTCTCACAAGTATTCAAGTGTTTTGTTTTTCCTCTAAAACTAGATAAATACAACAGTTTTATAAACTTTAATATGCATTAACAAAGCATTTCTATATATAATTAATCTAGAGAGAAACAAATCAATGGATATAATATAATTTTTATTAACAATAGACAGCATTCAGCATCAGCAACCTAAATAAGCATTTCTTAACACAGCATAAAAGAAAGACACAGCATGTTTCATAGGGTGCTATACAAGACATATGTATAAGACATATACAAGACATATATATAAGACATATACAAGACATATATACAAGACATAAACAAGACACATATAAGACGAGAATAGACCCAAGAAATGTAATATTAAATCAGGGGCCACAGATGTCATTAAAATGTAGGCCGCTATCAAAAGTAAAATATTTAAAAAAAAACAATGACCTAGATAGGATAGGGATCATTTTCTACCCAAGCCATAAATGATAATTACCATCAATGCCGGTGCCATAGGAAGGTGTCCACCAATAGCTGTGAAGTTGAAAGGGCAAACCGCAGCCCAGAAGCCCTGCAATGTTTTTATGTCATATAAGATAAGATTATTTTTAACTAAATGATCAAACGCATTAGTAGGAACTAAAAACAATATTAGCATTTCAATAACCAGTATTTCAATTTTTTTTTAAAATAAAGACTTTGACTTATGGCTTATTCACAAAGGCATAATAATAAGTTTTCTAACCAAGAAACTTATGCCTGATTGATGTCTTTAAATAAACTCATGTCTTACTTCAAGGCCTCTGTATGACATGGTGTTGAGAGTTGTGTTAGGAGATGGGCTCAAGGGCTGATAAGCTGTGGTTTTCTGGGGAAGGATAACTTAAATATCAATTAAACAATATAATTTGCAATGTCACGTAGTGTCTGTCCCTGACGCTACTAATTTTAGAAAGCAGCACACCAAATTACTGCACCAATGCATCAAAAGGTGTGCAAATTAAAGATGCGCTGTAAAAAAATATTATATGGCGTTATTGTTTTAGCTCATATTTTAATTTTGGAAAAGGGAACAATGTAAAAAGAGGATTTGATGATGGTTAATTATAAAATTAAAAAAACAAGGGGGGCACCGTAGGCACCCTACAACCCCTATTATAAAATACTTTGTGTACATTTCAGAAAGTTTAATATTTCGTATTTATCAAACAAGGACAAGTTAGTTGGGCGTTTGAAAAAGGTCGGCGCCGTAGGCGCCCTAAAAAAAATTCATTTTTTCAAAATAAATAGATTTCAGCTGAAAACTTCCGCGATTTTTGACGGGTGATACACAAGTGTAAGTATAAACTACAGCACAGATTGTAGTCTGAATTGAAATCATCAGGAACAAACAATAAAAAATTTTGAATTAAAATATCATTTTGAAAATGGATGCATTGTACCATTTAAATAAAGTTGTTTACACTTACTCTTATTGTAGTCACAGAGCAAGAGTCTCAATTACTTTGTCCTTACCCTAATTTAATAACAATGAGGGGACAGAATCCTAGACCACTGATTTCCTTTTTATAACCAATGTTCCCTCTAAGATTCGTTGGTCCGCGTGCAAAATAAAAACACATGTGCAAAGTTGCTCAGCATCCACAAACATTGACATAATATTAGCCTTATAGAAATAACGGAACATTGATTCTAACTAGCATTAACTGTTAAACCAAAATAATTATCTTTTAACCCTACCTAGGCGAGTTACCGAATATTAGGTAATTAATTTAATTACTATATAACGAGTTACCGAATTCTAGGTTTTTGGGATATCACTTGAAGAAGCACTAAAAATAGCAGCCAATCGTCGTTAAATCTCGCATTTGTTGCATGATTAGTGTTTACAAATGGTTTCTTCTTTGAATAAAGCAGTTAGTTAGTGATTACGTTGATTTTGTTGAAAATAACAATGAAAAGTCCGGCGAATGAACCGAGCACTTCCACAGGAAAAAGAGGAAGGCCTACACATTTTACACTGCAGCAGGTAATGGAAGCTTTAGACAATTCAGAAGGCAATGAAGCAGTTTTGCTTCATCAATATGATTATTCTAGTTCTAGTGACGTTGACATGGATCGTGATCTCAATGGTGATAGGTCAAGTGATGATGATGATGATAGATCCAGAGCTAGACCAACTGTTATGGAAAGGGGGAATGTCCATCAAAAAGATTTTTGTGGTGACGATTTTCCAGATAATGGCTGGACTGCAACCTTTGCGGCTCCAACAATAGATTTGAACGCAATACTGGCATTATATGGAAGCATTGTTCAACTAAATAAACAAATATTATTTTCTAAAAAAAATACGTTTTTTTTTGTATTTTTTAAATAAATTTTAAAAATTTGCTGCGCGGTAACTCTAAACTGCTGCGCGGCGTTGGTCGAACGCCTGCGCGGCTAAGCAGCTTAAAGGGAAGATTGGTGCAAAGTTGTACAGCATCCATTTTTTAAATAAATATTTTACTAAATTTGATGTGCGGTAACTATAAACTGCTGCGCGGCGTTAGATATATTCGTTGCCGCGCAGCCGCTCAGCTAAATTGAACATTGGATGGAAGCTAGACCTATTTCCTGCTATATCTAAAAGTTTGAGCTCATTCTGACCACTGGTTTGCATGATACTAGCAATTTCCTAACCCATGTACATTTTCTTTATTTTTGCTGGGGAGGCCAGGTGTAGGGGCAAATTAGCTTGGGGAGCTCGGATTTGGTAGGGTTAAAGTAAAAACCTGAAGAAATGGTGGTGGGCGGAGGGGGAACGTTGTTTTTCTAATTTGGGTTCATTTGAACAATCTTTAAATTTGTGTTCGTTTGAACAATCTCTAAATTTGAACAATCTCTAAATTTGAAACCCCATTCAAGGAATTCTCTACCATTACACCTCGTATTCCTATTACTAATGCTTTCAAGGCGTCACTAGAAAAACACATCCTTTCAAACTTTACTTCCCTAATTAGCAATCAAACATTGCTCTGACTGATAAATGATACAAGTTTTGTTTAATTAGGATATGAATGTTTTAAATTGATTGCATGTATCAATATATGTTACGATTTTTATTTTAAGCGCTTGAGTCTACTGTTCCGTATAACTTCTCAAATTATTATTATTCATAAAAACTTACCACATAATTATGTAAATAAATTGATCATTAATGTTAAAGGGATAGCTTAAGCTCTAAAGGGAAATAGGTTTAAATAAGGTTTAAATATGTGTTTTTTTCATTTATGCTTAACTATTGATTCCAAGCTTATTAATCCCTAGACATCACTGGCTTTCAATGTTTAAATGTAATGGATACTAACCTGGGCAAACATAACATCAAATCTCAAAAAATCAATAAGTTCAGCGGCTGCATCAATTTCTGCCTGCCAGACATTTTTGGCCTGAAAATAAAATTAAAATTATTTTTAAAATATGACTTACTGTTTATGAAATTAAAAATGTGCAATTACTGCAGTACGTGAAACTATTCAAAATTAAATTGAATCGATAAAGTAAAACAATTTTTAAAAATGTAATGTCTCATAATTAGTATGTATAGATTAAACCATTTAATTCATCTAGTTTTGGTCAATCAAAGAGTGGTCTGGATTTTAGTCAACTAAAACAAAATAGACATTTTTATTTGACTATGAACTGTATGTCATCAGCATCACATTTAAAAATATCTACTTCCTGGTGATTTATTCTTCTGATAATCTCCCTGATGCCAATAAACCCATTTTAAATATTCAGCTTCAATTATTTTAAAAACTGTACAGTGCTGCACTAGTGCTGTATTTAAGTGCTGCACTAGTGCTGTCTTTGATAAAACCATTTCATATTTCTATTTTAAAAAATGTCAATGTTTAAATTTTATTTCCAATTTTACCTGGCCAATCATTGTGGTTGCTATTAGGTCCATGCGGTACTGCTTTGAAATCAAATCTGCAGCCTTTAGGAAAATGTCACATCTCTCTTGTAAAGGACGTTTTTCCCAATCAGACCTGGCCTTCATATTAGATGCTATTGCTTTCTTAATGAGATCCTGTTGATAATAAATTTGCATATTTTATTAATTCAAATAAATTATTCAGTGATTAAGGTAACTTTACAAAAATACAATTTTGAGACTTCATGTATGTGAATCACTTTCAATAAATTCTCAAGCTTAGTTCTCTTTCACAAAATATTCATAATTTTTTTTTAACATTGTCAATAAAAATACAATTGGGGATACTTTTGGTCTTGTATACAACTCAAATCTGATAAGAAACTTTTTAATAAAGATCTATATGTAGGACCATTATTATGATTAATGTTGAGCTTTATTACATTAAACAGTACAACTAGATTTTAAAGCTATATTACCCATTAGTCTCAATTTAATGGCAAAGGTAAAACAAATGAATGCTTGTCACTAAAAACCTCATTCACAATTTAAGGAAAAACACAAAAAGAAACAAAAAATGTATAGCTTACACAACACAAATTTAAAAGAACATTGTTGCTTTATTTTTTAGCATAAGTTTTTATTATGAGAATGGTTAGTTTTATGTTTATGGTTTATTTGTATATTAATATAATATATTAATATAATATTATTAATTTTAAAAGGAGCATGGAGTTTAAAACTGACTTACTGGTGTTGCATGGTAAAAAGTAGCTACTGTCCAATTATGATCAAAAGGCTGGAGGAAAGAAACAAAAAAATTTATAATCGTATCATACTTAGAAATTAAGTCCCGATTTTTTCCATGACAGATACTTAAATTACAGAAAACATTAGTTATTATCAATTTAATTAAATTGTACATCTGAATTTTTTGTCCATGATTCTGGTTCATGTACACTTAGTCCTTCACACGTGGCAATTGTCATTCTAAGCATATGTTAAATGAATCTCCAAATGGCTATTAGTTTTAGAGAACAACAAAATCTCAGACAGTTTCTTATTGAACTCAACAAATATTTGAATACAAATCAAAGATTGCTCAGGCTGTATTATACAAGCCCCTAAAATCTTGGTTGCCAGCTTTCTACAACACCAAACTATTAATTTTAACGCTAACCTCAAAGTAAGAATAAGCCAAGTGATTTCAAAATGGTTTAACTTAATATTATCTTACTGCAACTTGTTTCCGGACTTGTTCAGTTCGAATTTCCTCATCCCCAATAACAATAGGTACATCAATAGTCTGACCCAGATATTTCTGTAAAGTTTTTTCCAAGTCTTTTCTCTCTTGACTTCCAGGGGCAAAGTCTAGCATGGGCTCATTCGCTGCAGTGTAGAATGACATTTTCCTGGACACTAGACCAATCGCTGACCAGTTTCCTCGACCACTGAGAAAAATATATTAAAAGTAGAATTTAGAATTGTTTCCTCTTTAAAAAAATATCCATCTAACATGTGTATTCTCATCAAGGTGGCAATGTCAGTGGGGTGAAGAGAAGAGTTTTAAAAATTGTATTGACAGAAGTACATTATTTTAGGAATAAATTTAGCTTGCATTATATTGATACTGGTGTTTTTATTTTCTAGCAACTCAATTAAGGACAAATAGGATAACTCAAGGCTTTTTAAAACGTTACAATCCTTTTAAATCATCAGGCAGATGACCAGGAAAAAGAATGAATAAATCACCAGGTGTAAGTCACAGCAAATAGATTAAGAATCCTTGCTCTAACATCACTCATTCAGTTTCATTGGCTTTTTAAATATATTTGTTCAAAAAAGTGCATGTTCAACCATGGGTTTACTTATCCATGCAGTGTAAAATTTTTGAAATTTGCACACACAAAAAGGATGATAAACCCTGATCAAGATATTGTACATTTGTTTTTAAATACAGGCATTGTATGAATGCAGATATCTAGTTGCAACAATAACAATCCATGGAGTACATCAGTGTTTTTTTTTAAGATTTACAAATATACATGTACTCAAACCTTATTTCAATAAGACAAAACAACATGTAACTTATCCAAACATTGTTCATACTTAACAGTGGAAGAGTATGGGATTTGTATTAGGAATTTATGTGTGGCTGTTCAACATTGTTCATCACACAAGTTTTGCCGGGAATGGCATGGTGGTTATTAATTCTCTATTTTCTTCGTTGCATTAAAATTTGATTTGAATATACCGTATATACTCGTTCTATAGCCGTTCGTTCATAAGCCGACCGACTTTTTGAAGGGAAAAGTATTAAAAGTGTATAACCCGATCGCAAGGCGACCCCCCCAAAAATAATAGGACAGCTTTAAAAAAATGGTACATATTTTTTTTAAACGACAAGCTAAATCGGTCATTATGATTGTTTACTTTGTACTGCCTATCTTTGTCTTTCTGCTCTTTGTTAACCAAGAGTTACCGGTATTTTTAAAAAAAAATTATTTGGTAAACAGTGACGAAAGCGCGTACATTAAAATCCGTGGTTGAAAACAAAATTTGTAAAACAATTTATTAAAACGTTCACAAAAATAAATAAAATGATTAAATAAGGTAAGTGCTGATTTTTATTAATATAATATACTTTCTGATAGAGCAGTCGAATCTTGTAGAATGTAGAAAAGGAGATTGATAATCTACAATAACACTGATATTCAATATCCATGCAGAAATCACCTATGACCCGTTCATAAGCCGACCCCCCACTTTTTCCCCTAGATTTTGTCCATAAAAGGTTGGCTTGCGAACGAGTATAGACGGTATGTACACTTAACAGCATCTACATGATTACCATAAATGACTTCATTTTTCATTGCTCAGAAAGAGTGTTAGTGTTACTATTTAAAAAGGGCATTCAGAAAATACTAAAGCTTGGGATAGTTTATTTGTATCAATCAAAATAATTGCATTCCCTTTGCAGAAATATGTTAGGCCTAATCAGTTTAATTCTGTGTGTACTCATGACAGCTGTTATATGTTGGAGTAAAATAAAAATTGTTTACAACATTATTTTTTTCAAATGCTATCTCTTTAGAAAACATGTTTGAAGGCTGTTGTGTTTTGTTTTGTTAATTTAAACTGGTGGACTAGCTGTCAACAGAGATTAAAGTATTTTTATAAGTCACAGCTGCTAATTACACACCCTGACTCAGTCATATTTATTCAAATGATATCTCATTAGTTATACAAGATGAAAAATATTTGCTAAAAAACATAAACTATAAAGAAGAATGGTAGATGATTGGGGAAATTTTTTTTATCACCGGAGTAAATGTATCTCAAATTGTCTGTTGATGTATTATTATTTTTGTTTCTTACAATTCTTAAATGCTAATTCACAGTTTCATTTTAACATACTGACTATGAGTATGAGAATTTAAAAAACTTCTATGAACATTTCATGCATTTAGTTCATTTCATAACTAAATAAGAAAAATATGGGCTAAAGATCAAGTTAAAGATTTAGCAAAGAAATTAAAAGTAAAGGCTGATTTAAAATTACCATTAAATTCATAAGCATAATTTAATAGAACATATTTCAAAACTTAGTTTACAGACATTACTTCTTTAGGCTTAAAATTATGACCCGACAAGGTTTTTAAATTGTGTACAAATATACTGCTCTTTACTCAATGAATTATTTATTTCAAAACGTTTTGAAATAATTTTGTGTATATATAATTATTTATGGCTTTTTATTTTGTAATAAAACATAATAAATAATGATTATTTAAATAAAATGTATTGCTATCAAAATTTATGATAAGCGTGAATTTACTGTTGTTCTTAAAATATAAAGGAAAAAGCTAAATATATAAGAAATTTCTGAAACATCAAAAATAATTTAAACTATAAAAATTTTGACTGCTTTTTAGAAAAATTAAAAGTTGCTCAATTATTATCTCCTCTCGATGTGGGGCTGCTTTTCTCCTTTATGTACTCAGTGAGGAAAATAAGAAAGACAAACAATATTGAATCGCATAAGTCTATTTGCAACATATAACTTCAGTTGTCTAGTCAACAGTTTTCCAATTATTAAATAATAAATCCCACAAGAATAGAAATAATGAGAGCAATAATTTTATCTGTGCAGTATTTGTGAGTGGCATTTTAATTTTTATGCTTTAATTTTAAAAGTTTTATTAAAGTGTCTGTCATTAACTTTTATCATGAATTCTAATGAATGTTGAACTTATTAATTGTTACCACAAGAAAAAAAAAGTTTCTAGAATTCATCTATGTTCTTCAATGTTGAATATATATTAATTTAATTTTCAGTCAGCACAGGCTAAACGTTTAGTCAACAACTCAGCCGATCTCCCCAGACTATTGCCACTGTTTTTAATTATTGAATTGATTTATTTGACAAAGGAATCTAGTAAGTCACTACTAGAGTACAAGCACAATATAGTATATTTATACTTTAATATGTATGACTTGATGGGGCTAAATTTTCATATAAGGCCTTTGTAATTATAATTATTGAACATCTCCTACACAGCGCACATCACAAACGAAGTGGTCCGCAACACAATAAGTACTGTCATTGGCCCCTATGAGGACCTACTCACATCAATTGAGAAGAGGAAATTACGATGGTACGGACACGTGACAAGAACTGGAGGTCTCGCAAAAACTATATTGCAAGGCACAGTCCAGGGAGGAAGGAAAAGAGGCAGACAAAAGAAGAGATGGGAGGACGATATCAAAGAGTGGACCGGCCTGTCATTCAGCGACTCTCAAAGGGCAGCACAGGATCGGGACACTAGGCGTGTGTTGGTGAGCAGTTCACGATGGTGCCCCAACAACGGGTTAAGGGATAGTTCAAGTTCAACTATAATTAATTGCATTGAACCTATGAATCTTGAACTACAAGGTTTAAATTAAACTCAATAACATAATTTCTGTATTTTTAATGTATTTACACAATGACAATGAGGCTATCTAATACAAATAAATCCATATCATTGATCATACTCTAAATGTAAATTGAAGTGAAATGATTCCAGGCAGTGTTTGCAACTACAAAGTGAATATTTTCATGCTACATTTTAAGTAGTATTATTTTATTTAATTAGGGCCTAGATATTCAGTAGTATACTATTAGTACTACAGTACTATAGTATTATGTCTTACTAACAGGGTTAGTGATAGTTTTACATACCTAATACTAGAATTGATAGCTGCAATTGTCGGTGCAAATCTTTTGAGAATTGGTGACATGGCTCATTTGAAGCAATGGGGTGATGAGTAGTCCTACTTCATTCAATGTTCAAGTCACCTGTTTTTAAAACTTTTTTTTAATTATTGTATGGTAGATGATGCCTAAACTGAAACTAACTGAGAAAACTTTACTTAAAATTTACATACAAAACTGTTGCTCACTAACTCTGTTGGAATTTTTTAAAATCATGATGAGTTAATGAGTAAGTTGTAAAACAGCTGGATTGTTTAAAATAAATGATAAATAAATTAAATATATCCTGCACAATTTTTCCAATACTAACAGTCAGTACTAATAACTAATAAGTTACTAACAGTTGAAGTTGACAGATCAGAACTGTTTTGACTGTCACTGTGTAGTAGTATAAAATTATAAGTTCATGTAAAAATATTGCCAGCTAACCTGGACTTACACTGAGCACAGCGTTGGCATCAGCATAGGCCAAAAAAATAAAAGTTAAAGCACGTTTACCCTACTTTTCTCCCTGTACTGTAGTAGTGCGCTTGTGTGGAACTTATTTAATTATCTAGTCCTAGTCTAGATTGCATGCCCTTGGCCTTGACTTCACAACTGCGAATCCTAGCATGGGCGAAATGATAAACTAAACATAAACATCCCCAATAGCTTCGCCCGAAATAGAAATGAAAACCAAATGAACTGCGCCTACTTAAATTCTAAAATAAATTCGAAAGTTTTATTTAAAAATATCAGTACCAAATATGTTAACATACAGACATCATATGTTGCAACGTTTGGTTTAAACCGGGAGCTTCGACATTTAGTCTAACCGCATAGCTCTGCATTACGTATAAAAATGTTTATAGAAAAAAAGCGACTAAACGGAAACATATGTTGAAAAGGAGGTGTGTGCGACACACCCTCAAGGCTGTCCAATAAGCTATTGACTATTGAATAGCAATTACGTGCCAAAAAAATTCGTATCCGGTGTAATTTTTTTAACGCCGAATTTATTAATTAATTAAAAATTAATAATTCAGATACAAAGGTCCAAAAGCTTTCATAATAATTAAAAATATGGTATTGATGTAGGTGTAGAAATAATTTAAAATCCTTCAAATGAAGATGTAAAAAAAAATTTAAAAATTCGTAAGCCTTAAGTCAATTTAAGAAGAATCATTGATTTTTTTGTTATTCATGGAATCATTGAAAGGAAAAACAAATGGATCCTTGCTACGTAATAATATAGTACTTTTAGCAACAGGAGTAATATAAAAAAAATAGAGAATTTAAAAACCAGGTAGAAAGGTTATGTCAGTGTACGGCATAAAAATAATAAAGATGACACTAATCTTAAAAAGATATCCGAAAAATATGGTGTGCTCCTTGTAGGCTACGTTTTGCTAAACATTATTTAATTTTTAGCCATAGCTGTAAAACCATGATGATGATGATAAGATTAAGGGCCATGCTAAAACGATAGAGCAGACGGATTGGCCGTTGGCAATTAGACATACTAATAGAGATTTAAAGTTAAAGCCATAATGCCTAATTTTAATAAAGATGCAAGACAATGCATAAACCATGGAAAAATCGATTGACCCAATAATCTTCTGTATATAAGAAGCGTTTGTAATGTAGAGATAAGATAAGATATAATGGGGGGGGGGCTGTTAGGCCTACAAGAAATTTGGACTAATAGTGGTTGTTTGACGGAACAGTAAATTTTTAAGTATAAAGATTAAATTAAATATAATGTTTTTTATATGAAATCATTGTTTATATATGTGTGTGTATATATATATATACGTGGAATCAACAGATAAACTGAATTACTCTGCAGTTCTTAAATCATCCAAGATTGTTTCTCTCGCTATATGTGCCGTAATTTGGATAAATTTATCACATATTGATATTGTAATAAAAAGATATGATCTTTTATTCTCTTTTTTAAGGGGCCGTCCATAAATGACGTCACGCGCCTAGGGTGGGGAAGGGGTCACGCATTTGTGACGATGTGTGACGAGGGGGAGAGGGTGTTTCAGAAATGTGACGTCACATCAAAATGCGCAACTTTAAATAAAAGTTCCACTTAAATATTTGATTGCTAGAAATTTATTTAATGAAGTTTTCAATGGCTTCACACGTGTTACGATTTTAAAGTCTCACCCCCATTATTTTACGATTTTAGAGTGCAGCTTTACAGTAAATACATAGATCTACTTAAAATGTCAATAAAGTGGTTTGAAACATGCTAATTTTCAATTTGAAAATACGGCTTTTAGTAGGGGGGTGTCAAAGCTTTGTGACGTCATATTTCTAGGGGGGAGGTCTAAGTTGTTTGGGACGAGTGGGGGGAAGGGGGTTAAAATCGGTCAAAATTACGTGACGTTATTTATGGACGGCCCCTATTGCTTGCTAGACATGAATCAAATTTAGCTATAACTTAGAGTAACCTAAGGAAATTGTCATTGTGAGGAGAGCAAAATGTTTCCTTAAATCTGAAAGGTAAACCACGCTCTGTCATAGTAATTATGACTGCCACAACTGGTTCAAGAACATTTTTCCAGTTCTGTAATTTATTCGTTTTGTGTTCTGATAGGCCTATTTAGCAGTCAATTGTTGAGCCACGTTTGCTTGTAACTATATGTAAGGTATGTTACTGAAGCTGTTCTATGGTCTGCATACATGGGCGCCCGCAGAAAATTTTCGGGGGGGGGGCAAAATATTTTTAGTAAGGGGCCGTCCATATATGACGTCACACGATTTTGGTCGATTTTTTACCCCCTCTTTCGTCACGCGTCGTCACAAAAACTTAGACCCCCCCCCCTCTAAAAATACGTCACAAATCTTTGACCCCCCCCCCTAAAAAGTTTATTCTCTCTTTGAAAATAAGTATGTTTCAAATCACTTTTATTGTCATTTAAGTATTTATTATTTATTTAGTGAAGATCTACATTGTAATATCGTACCCCGCGTGAAGCTTTTTTTTATAAACGTTTAAGCGGCTTTCAGAAAACGAACTGTGTTAACATCCTTAGATTATATTTTATTTTAATGCATACAAATTAAACATTGACTATTAATCATCACGGTTAACGTCTTTGTTTAGAAAAAAGTTATTTAAAAATGAAAATTTTTTAAAATGCATTTTTAAAAATTCTCTCAATTGACTGACGAGCATCCCGTAAGAAAGAGGTCGGCGAACAGAGGTAAATAACCTCATCTGGGGTCAAAAGGGGAATTCTTGGGGGTAATGCAGACTCATTTGGGACATATAACATCAACTACAATCCACTAGATATATTTAAATACGTCATGTGTACGTGTACGCTTGGAACATATGCCAATTATTGAACCGGTCACTTCCAGAAAATGCATTTTTTTAAAATTTGACAACTATGTAGATTTCTTACCTACGTACTACACGAAGACACCTAAATCTATCCTACTTTCATTTATATTGACACGAGTGACAATAATCTTAATCCAAATGACTTGTCTGTAGCACGTATCCTTTCTGTGATATTTAAAACTAGGTTGTGCTGCGGCGGCCACTTTGTTTTAGCGCGCCTACGGCGCCAACCTTTTTTCAAAAGCCCAACTTGTCCTTGTATGATAAATACGTAATATTAAATTTCCTGAAATGTACACAAAGTATTTTATAATAGGGGCTGTAGGGCGCCTACGGTGCCCACTTTTTTGTTGTCAAAGGCCCAAGTAACTTATCATTGTTTGATAAATACGAAATATTAAACTTCCTGAAATGTAAACAAAGTATTTTATTATTAACAATCCTCAGATCCTCTTTTTACATCGTTCCCTTTTCCAAAATTATAATATGAGCTAAAACAATGACGCAATATAATATCTTTTTACGGCGATAAATTTTAGAAAGAAGTGCACTAAATTGCTGTACCAAAAATAACTCTTTTCGAGCGTTGCATGAAGTTGTTCAATTAACAATAGTGTGGAGTGTGTTTAATGTTAATCTGGAAACCAAAATGTTTATGATTTTTAAGTCTATATTTTCAATTTTTAAAAAAAACAGAGTGATGTCCCTTAGCGTTAGGCCAAAGTGAGTCAGTCATAGATAATTGCGGGTAAATATATATATGATTATTGCCTTAAAAACTGAGCTAAGAAGAAAAGTTGTTTTGTGCTCCTCTCGAATTGCGATCTCAAGAATTTGGTGCATTCAATAAAATTAATGAATACTTGACTAATTTTAAATGGGCTCATTTATCATTATATCTGGAATGGCCAGGGGCGTTTGACCAAAAACCAACCGAACAATTATATCAAACTTAAAACGTTTTTAATTCTATCAAATAGATTACCTCCCCCCTCCCCTTTTAAAGAAAAAGGATATTCCGTGTCGTTTTGACTTGAAATATATGCACATCATCATATTCAGTTCATTTTTAGACACTTGTCATTCGTATAAAACTCATCAGTAGCATTTTCGCTAACGACGACTCCTGCTGTGAGAGAACCAAACGGAGCTGCGGTTACATCACAAATGCTTTGATGTCAACATCAAACGACGAAGTGTAACAATTTCATACGTTATCTTGTAGATTTTCAAACTTAAGGATTATAATGAGATTTAATTTTCGTTTCTTGATAGCTTACGCCA
This sequence comes from Ampullaceana balthica, assembly GCA_944989445.1. Taxonomy (NCBI): domain Eukaryota; kingdom Metazoa; phylum Mollusca; class Gastropoda; family Lymnaeidae; genus Ampullaceana; species Ampullaceana balthica. The sequence continues at coordinate 2,051,515 of CALYLW010000031.1, forward strand.
ACCAGCGTCTGAAGGCCTACCGACCGGCACATTGAGAAACACTGATTTATTTATAAAAAAATCGTAAGAGACCAAATATTTCAGTGGAAGTTTTTTTTAAAGTTACCCTTTTGATGTGACGTCACATTTCTTCAACCCTCCTCCCTCCCCCTCGTCACGCAGCGTCACAAAAGTGTGACCCCCCTCCCCCCTAGGTGCGTGACGTCATTTATGGACGGCCCCTAATGTTTTAATGTAGTTTAAATTTACTGTAGCGTATATGTATGGTAAACGAACGGATTGGACACTGTAGTAATGAAGGGCATACATTAGTATCAAAGTTTTTATCTACACAATGTATGCAAGTATATAACAAGACATAAATTTAAAATAAAATGTATTCTTTAAACAAGAACTGGAGTCGTCTGTTATCCCTGCCAAACATATCTACAATTTTGTCCATAAAGTCTTTTTTTTTGTTTGCCGTTCACTTTGTCTCTGTGTACGCTTAACATGCACAACACAGACAGACGTTCATCTGACATTGTAGATCTAAGCCATGTTTTTACACGACGTAATGTGCTGAACGATCGCTCCACAGTACATGTTGTTGCTGGTAATGTTAGCAAAACTAGTAAGGCATACCTGACAGCCGGATAAAACTTTGTAAACGGTAACAAGTCGAGGAAGTCTTGGCTACTTTTGTATTCTCGCGTTTTCCAAAAAATCAAACCAACTCAAGGCTTCACTTTCAAAATTATCAATGTGGTATACCTGATTAATAGTAGACATTGTATCCTTAAACTGTTGACGATTCAGTTTGTACAATTTCGAAGGGTGTAACAACGTTAAGTTAAATTGTGCACTGTTGGCTTCACAAAATCGACTCTCAATTGAACTAATTAGAGAATCCAAGTATGGAATGTAAACTGTTTGTCTAAAGTACTCTTCAACACTTGTGGTTTCTGGATTACTTCGATGCTTTTGTCTTCCACACTGTCTTGGGATAATCAGTTCAATATCCACCTTCTGTGCGAGTTGTACTGTTTTCTCAAAAATATCCCTGAAATAGTTATCGGAATCACCTCGGTGAAGTTTTATTACACTGAGCAGGTTTTGAACTTGCAGTTGGACTTCTGATAGATCAACTTGAACAGCTTGAAGAGCCTGAGTAACTGGTTCCAGTATGGCAGAGTATTGCGAAATAATATTGAGACAAAATAAAAACGTGCTGGACTTTGATGAACAATATAATTGATGTGCAGCCTGTCGTGTATTTCCACTTGCATGCAATGAAAATTCTTCCAGTTGACAATAAATATCTTCAAATTTAATAGAAAAATCCGAATACTTTTATACTTGCTTGTCCATCTTGTCTCACACAGAAGAGGAATATTTGGAACAGAGGACCTCCTTTTTGGACTTTCAAGAAAAAATGTAATAATTGCTTTGATAGTACCAATAGTATTTCGTATTACTGCAACATTATTAAGATCATTTACTACGAGATTCAGTCTATGCGAGGCACAGTGAACAAAGGCAGCCTTGGGGTAAATACTTCGAATTTTTGCCTGAACACCATTTTCTTTCCCGGCCATTGTAGAGCATCCATCATAACCTTGCCCCAACAGATTATTAAGGAGAAGACCAAATGTTTTGCAATGTTCAATAATACAATCAGATATCGTGGCGGCGTCCATATCTTTCAGCGGAGAAAATCCAAGGAATTCCCCACGAATCATAGCATGCTCACTAGACGTATCTATACAAACCGGACTCCCAGTGATAACTGTTCAGTTCCTGAGATATCTGCTGTTTCATCGGCTATGATCGAGAATCCAACAGCATTGTTGGCAGCTTTTACAATGTCTTCTCGCAGAGCTTAATTGTTCAGACATGTTGATCAAATCATTCTGAGTTCGGTGTGATGTGTAACGTGCATTTTCAGCAGCTGTCTCAAAATGGTTTTTTAAAATACTGTCTACTCCCTCAATTCGATACGCATAAAGTTGTTCGGCATTTCTTTTGGTGCTATTTTCCCCACGAATTGCCAAATCGTTTGTTCCGCAAAATAAGATTGTTGAAATAATAGGATACAGTTTCTTTCTGTTTTCTTCAATAATTCGTTTTACTGAATTATCTACCTGACAAATAATAACCTTATTTGGATCTCTAATGGTTGACGTGAAGTGTTCAGCATCTTGTTGAGACCCACGATGCCATGCTGAGCTGATATGGTTTCTTGCATATTCATTAAAATCTTTGTACTTTGTACAAGGATTAGTAATGAAGGCACCTTGAATTCCTCTTTGAACTGGTTGCGGAAATAAAACACAGAAAATGCAAAAAGCACCTTTTAACCTTGGTGAATATGATAACCATGGACTATACTTTGTCAGCCAAGATTCCCTGAAACAACGTTTTCCACTTCCAGACATGTCACCTTCAAAATCATGTGACTGGTGAGGCTTGTATGGATCAGTTAGCAAACGATACTTAAGATCGACAGGAATCTTCGTAGTAGATTTTACATAGTTTCCAATGTCATATGTTAACATAGTATCTCCACTTTCAAGCTTGTCAGGGTCTGGTTGTAGCGTTGCTGCTCCAGATGAACAAGCAACAGCGTCCGTTTTCCGTTTTTTTTGCAGACAGGAGTTAACGTTATGTCTTCAACATCTGGAATCGATTGCTGTGGCTGTGTGAGAGGTTTAAAAAATTTCCGGATATCCTTGACGCCTAAAAGTAAACTGTTGATTGCAATAACTTATTTGCTTTGGTACACACAGTTAGTGATGTCTAAGTTCTTGAACTAACACAGGAAACATATTATACAGTTATGCTACCGTCTATGCCCTACTGACGACTATCTCTACAGCACTGTCCTAAGTCTCTTACATGTCGCACCTAAATGTTGTCTCTAAAATGTTCTCCCTAAATGTTCTCTTCCTTATATAGTTGGCGAGCCGTAAGGTGTTTGATCCGGTCCAGCAGTATTGTCATATACTCTAATCTGTATAATTCATTTCCGGTCATTGTTAGGAGGAATTCGGAAGGCCTCATATCCGGCAGCCAAATACACAACATTGTGCTGGGCTGGGGGCGGAATTGTTTAGAGAACCGATAATTTTCACCTCTGCCAGACGCATTCCAAGCTCCACCACAATAGTGTGGTGGGCTGGAGGGGGGATGGCTGTGGAAGCTTTTACTTCCGAGTCCAATAAATTTCTGGAGCCGGATGTCCTCACTTCCAAATTCCTGTCAGTCATCAGTAATCCAATACCCCAGGTACCGTCACACTGCGGGAGTGAACAGATGGCCTTTTGTTGCGTGCGTGAGGAAGGGGGAGGGGAGCACAGTGGCTGGCGCTCCCCATGTATGTTTTTGGGGGCACACGGCCACATCCATAATAAAAATACTTATGTTCAAAACAACGTTAGACTCACAACATACGGTTGTAAATAAAATAATTAATATTGTAGAGAACCTGTTGGTTTGTGGGTGTATTGGGCCTCATTACTACTGGTTGGACTAAACTCTCTGCTTTCACTCAATTCAAACACCAAGACTGTAAGACTACATGAAGACTTATTATTTCCTATTTATTGCCTCACTCCTTGATTCCTACATACACGGTAATCTCTAAAATACTCTTACTCTAACTCTCTTTAGTCCGCACACAATCTACACTCTACTACTACTATCTACACTCTACAATTTAGTTGCCTGAATGGTTGAGCGCTGAACTCTCCCGTGTGATTTTGAGATGTCACCTGAACGGCGCCGCTGCTGTCTCAATTCGGTGTATCGTTAGAGTTAACTCGTCCTACCAACTCGCCGAGCTATTGGAAACGGGATTAATGGATGACGTATAGACTCCTTGAATATCACTTGGGGAATGACTCTGGGGGTGTGGTGGGGTACCATGACCCGCTCTGGTCACTATGATGTTAGCCCCTGGTCTGCTTTGGACGATCGCAATCATTTCCCCTGGTCAGTGCTTCGCACGGCTGACCTTTAGATAACAGTGTCTACATTTAGCACCTCTGGGCATCTGGACGCGGTTTGGTCTATTCATCTATCCAAGCTACCGCATGGGGCAGTTCACACATCTTGGTAAGTCCTGACCAGACTACCAGTCCTTGCCAGCAACAGAAATCTTTGATTTAAAGACCGTTTAACTGCCCTAATTCTCTACAATATAGAAAATATAAAAATAATTACCCAGTAAAACGAAATCAGCATCAGCTTAGTTACTTTCTGTTTATTTTCTCTTTACTTTAATAAATTCTTGTCTATTATTAATTATTGTCAATTTTTTTTTAAATCCATCAATCCAGCAAGCGCCCCCCTTGCCCCCCTGCGGGCGCCCATGTCTGCAGAGTTTTCATGACTTTGAATTAAATAGGTGTTGCGCCAATCACAAAATATTCAAGCGTATGTGACAATTGCTTACTCAACCAATTTTTTGAGCACCCTAAGACAGTGGGTACTAGTGGTTTGTTTAGCTGATAAGTTAAATCCAGCACTGACTACATATAGAGGCTATCGTGTAGCTCATTAGTCACTGAAATTAGTCTTCTATATAGTTATAGTTTAGTCAATAGACTAAAACTATTACTATAACTAAAGGACTATGTTTTATGTTCGTTCGTCCGTCGATACGACGAGGACCACTCTAGTCATCCGAGGGTTTTCTGTGCGTGCGCAGATGGCTGATTAGGCCGATCCTTGCACGAAAGGTTCGGGAACAGAAGGGACAGGGGGCGAGTGCGACATCTCCTGGAGGGTTGACAGCATGGGCCTTTCGGGCTTGCCTCTTCTTTTCTGCGGCGGTAATCCGGTTTGCCTCACATGACCTGGCACCTTCGTGGATGGAAGAGCGCCAGGTGGATCGGTCCATTGCAGCTCGTTCCCACGTGTCTGGATTTATGGCAAACGCTTTCATTGAGGCTTTCAGTGTGTCTTTGAAGCGTTTCTTTTGCCCACCGTGGGACCGCTGGCCATACTGGAGCTCACCATAGAAGATTCTCTTTGGCAGTCTCTCGTCTGGCATTCGGACAACGTGCCCTGCCCAGCGAAGCTGGGACTGCATCAGGAGGGTGAAGATGCTGGGGAGACCTGCCTTGGTCAGTACCACTGTGTCTGGAATTTTGTTCTGCCACTTTATGCCGAGAATATTCCTGAGGCTTGTTATATGAAAGTGGTTCAGCTTTCTTGCTTGGCGCTGATAAACAGTCCAAGTTTCACAAGCATAAAGCAGTGTGGGGAGCATCACTGCCCTGTACACTTTCAGCTTGGTCTGGATGGTAATGCCTCTTCTGTTCCAGACATTAGGGTACAACCTGCCAAAAGTGGAGCTGGCTCTGGCAATTCTGACGTTCACTTCGTCATCGATGGTGACATTTTGAGACAGTGTGCTGCCTAGGTATGTGAACCGGTGCACTGTATTGAGTCTCTGGCCGTTGACAGTGATGTTGGGCTCTACGTAGGGTCTTCCAGGCGCAGGCTGATGGAGGACCTCAGTCTTCTTGGTGTTGATTGACAGACCAAAGTTTGTGCAGGCACTGGAGAACAGGTTTACACTGCGTTGCATGTCGGCTTCTGAGACAGCGTTGAGGGCACAGTCATCAGCGAACAGCAGGTCTCTGATGATGTCTGTCATAACCTTGGTTTTTGCCTGGAGCCTCCGAAGGTTGAACAGCTTGCCATCTGTGCGGTATTTCAGGTTGACACCAACATCCTCGTCTCTGAAGGCCTCTGTCAGCATGGCGGAAAACATGAGGCTAAACAGTGTTGGTGCCAGGACGCAGCCCTGCTTGACTCCGTTTGTGACTCAGTCTAGTACTAGACTGCCTAGACTAGCGACTAGTATGGCTATAGCTTTGACATTTTAATTATTTTATTAGAATCAAAAACTTTATTTACTCAAGGAAATGACTTTTTATTTGCTTATAACAAAGTTATAACCAGTAAAAACAGATTGTAACTTTTTTTTTAAAATTCCCCTTTCATTGTGTTTAATGTTGATGTATACTAGCGCGACAAAAATAGCAGAGATGACTAAGTAGACTAAGTAATTTTGTATTGTGATTATTCTGGAGACATCTAGTTGTCTAAATTTAGATTAGGGGATTCCTGTACACTGTACTATGACTTGCACGATTTTTTAACACCATAACCGGGATAATACCGTATTCTTAAATTTAAAATGACCTGTCCCCCACCAACCGAAAAATCTTTATTTTATCGATAAAGATTCACACACTAATTTATAGCTATTAGAGAAAAAAGGTACAATTATTATTATTAAATAATGCCGTATTCGTTTAATTTGTTTCGTTTTATAATTACTTACGTTTTTTAAATTTTATATGATTCTGTAAATAGTAAACTCACTTCCTATTTGTTTACATCATTATGATTCTATAAATTTGATCAGGACGGAAATAATTTCATCAGAACCAAATAAAAGCCAAGCTTCAAGTTTAAGTCACTAAATCAGATACTATTACCACAATGGAGTTGCCAAAATTAGGAGAACACTGTAACGAACCGTATTGCAAACAATTAGGTAAGTAATGATCATGGACTTTTTTTTACTTCTTTATTAAGTTTAAGACTTTGACTTTAAATACTTACTTTAACTTTAATCTTTAAAGCTTTACTTTGCCTTACTTACTAACTTAACTACTAATGGCAATGGTAATTTATTAGTATTAGCAATATTAATAATTAATAGACTAATAACTACTAACTACTTAGCCTGCCTTACTTAGCCTTATTATTATTACTAATACTAATAACTAATTGTAATACTAATTTAACTAGTACTAGTAGTTAAGCTAGTGTAATTTTTATCTAAATTCTAAAGGCTAAATCAAATGTATTACAGTTACTGTTAAGTCGACGGCGTTGGGGTATGAAAAATGGCGTCGACATAACCGATGATCGAGTTAAAACGAAAACCAACATGGCGGCAAAATATTAACATGTGCTTGAAATTTCTTTATGTACGTGATTAATTAGTTAGCGTTAATTAGTTAAATTAGTGATGGGATGATTAATCGGAATCGTATCGGAGCCCTAATATTTCTTCACTCTTTTCTAAGGTTGTAATGACCGTTCGTTTTTAAGGACCATTTAAAATTTAAATATAACCATGGTTGCCACTCAGGAAAATGGGAAAAAGTCAGGAATTCTTTAAAAAATTTCTGGTAACAAAGCAACAACAAACTTTTAAAAGAATAATAATTTTTTTATTTGATTAAATTAAATAAAAACCACCGTCGATTCTCGATACAAACCTTTATTTTCATTTCTAAAGATATTCGTTTATCTTAAAAAATAAAATGATTAATACATCAGAAAATGAATTAAGTTTAATAATAATATAACATGCACTGCGAAATGACGATTAACGACCTCTAACGCGATTGTCCAGTACCTCGGGGGAATACATACTCCATGGATACACGTCGAACTAATAATTCACACACGCAAAACATCCGGTAATTTTATTGAAATCTCGTAGAATCACACAATAGCCGGAAGTCTCGAAGAAAAGCGAGATGTCAACACTGTTTTGAACTAAAAATGCCAGAGTGCATTGCTAGGCCAACCGACGAGGATCGAGCTAACCAAGTTAAGTTGCAAATTTGGCCCTCTTTTGTGCTCGAGGTACTAGGTTTCGGCGACTTAGAAAAATCGAAGTAGCCGATGAAAAAATGCTAAGACAAAGAGAGAATTTGGCGTTTCCAATAAAAAACGTCGAGTTAGTGGGGTGGTCGAGCTAACCGAGCTCGAGGTAAGTGGGTTCGACTGTAGTATTATTCATGAGAAGTTGAGAAGTGATTTTGAAACCACAGATTTCAGATTACTATTCACTGTTTTTGGTCTGTTAGGCTGTTAGGAGATTGTAAAGTGATACTTATAAGTCTACTTACTACTTATATAAGCCATAAATAGTATACTATTACTTCTACAACAGTGTCTTACAGTTCTCAGTTATTGAATTGCTCTAATTAATACTAACTAGATGTGACCCGTGGCGTAGCATAAGCCGCAGACTTAGTGCAAGAAAAGGAAGGGGGGATAACGGACATAAAATAGTGACGGGAAGTATTTCGGACATCGCGATAATTTCTGCCTCACCACCATATACATAAAGTATTCATGTTCTGAAAGTTCTGTTGAGGAGAGTGTATGACTACTTTTCCGTCGCTGAGCACAACAGAGCTCGGGTCGCTGAAGTTATCCCAATGTCGAGATACAAAGTTTACAGCCGTGTTATGAAGTCATGTTCGAAAAGAAAGGGGGGAAAGAACGGGCACAAACACAAACATTTAAAAAATTTTAAAAGTAATGTCTTAGCTGGGGCTTGAACCTACGACCTTCTGCGTGTTAGGCGGATGTCATAACCACTACACTAAGAAATACATGTTATTCGGTGAAGGAACAACCAAAGTGAACTCAAGATGCATTGTTGGTCTCGATGACCCCCCCCCCGTCCTCCTCCTTTGCTTGCCAACCATAAACTGATTGGTTAGTGGTCGACCCCCGCAAGGGTCATTCGTCATGCTCGTTTGTACATGGTCATTTAGGTGAAATATATATTTAGATACTAATACAAATACTTTGAAATATTAAATACTCATAAAGCCTAAAGCAGGCTATAGCGGGTATACAATAGTAATAGTATACAAAGTAAAGAGTAATTTTTATTCTACCAGTATATCTATAAAGTACAGTCAAACCTCTCGTAACGTGTTTAATTCGTTCCAGAGTCTTACTCGTTAAGCGAATCACTCGTTATACGAAACAATGTTTCCCATACAAATCAATGTAAAATACGATAATCTGTTCCATGCTGAAAAAAAACAACAAATTTTTCAAAAACATTTTATTAAGTTATTAACATTTATTCAAATAAAATTACTTATGAATTATTAAAGAGTGAAACAACTAGATGACAATTTAGATTTGAAACAAAAAATGTAAACAAAAATATGAATTTATAATATTTAATTATTCCTTTTAACTAGAAAACTATCCAAAGACATTTGTTTTTGCAGACGCTTCAAAATTTGACGAAAATGTGTAGTAACTGTTTCGTAAACATTCTTGACACTCCATTTGAAACATCCATCTCCTTAATTGTTCTTGAGAATAGTGCAGATCCTTGATGTTGGCCGATTGTAGTTGCGGGCTAGATTAGCCACCTTGTTCTTGCTTTTCAATGGTTTTTCGTTTCATTTCAACAGTTTTTTTTTCTCTCTCTTATTATTGTCTTCTTGTGTTTTTTTGTTGAAGACATTTTAGCACGGGTTATTACACTTTACACTTGAAAATAAACTTCCTACAAGATGGAGTCATCCAAGTAGAAAACCGCAGCCTGGAGCAAGTTAACAACTTTGTATACCTTGGGAGTGTGGTCAGTTGTAGCAGGGGGAACAGATGAGGACATCGAACGAAGAATAAATTTGGCGCGAAAGGCTTTTGCCAATCTGAAACAGGTCTGGAGATCTACACACATCTCTGTCAAAACAAAAGTAAGGATCTTTAACACCAATGTTAAATCGGTCCTACTTTATGGATCCGAAACATGGCGGACGACAGAGACAACAAAAAATAGACTCCAGACCTTTGTTAACAGATGCCTCAGAAATATTCTGAAAATAAAATGGTTCGATAAGGTCGAAAACTCCAAGCTGTGGGAGAGGTGTGGACAAAGAACAGTAGAACAACAAATCATGGAAAGAAAGTGGAGATGGATTGGACACACCCTCAGGAAAGATAACAGCAGGGCTAGGCAGGCCTTAGATTGGAACCCCCAGGGCAAGCGACAACGAGGAAGACCCAAGCGTACATGGAGACGGAGCATGTTGGTCGAGGCTGGAAGGACTGGGAAGAACTGAAGCGACTGGCAAGGGACCGTATAGAGTGGCGAGCTTTGACAGAGGCCCTATGTTCCACAAGGAACTCAAAGGACAAATGATGATTACACTTTGCACATAAAAAAATTATGAATACTATTTGAAAACAAAATTTGTAAAAGTGGTTGATCACACACGAAAACAATACGCTAACAGACCGAGTGCTTAAAACAGAATAATACATTGGGCGGAAGTGCTGGCTCAAAAATGAATTTCCAGGAAAAAGGGACTTTCCCTTTCTGCGTCATTCATTATGCGAATCTTCGCTCGTTAAGGGAGCAACTTTTTCCAAAAAAAAATTCTCGTTATGAGAGGTGCTCATTATGAGAGGTTTGACTGTATGCCTATGTCTATAGACAATAGGCGCCTACCGATATGCATTTATGCCGATATCGATATCACTGATATTTTTTTGCCAATATGAGTATTTGTTATGACAAAAACCAGTGGTAATATTTGATGAGTCAATCTTACATTTATGACTCGTAATTATTTATATTTTATATGTTAGGCTAGGCTACTGGTTTAATTAAGACAAACGTAAATCAAGAAAGTAATCGTACAACTTCATTTGAATTATACACGTGTGTCGATTACGGCTACAGTCTTCCGTATTTCGTGTTCATTCTTCTACGTCACTTTGCTTCCTGTTTCTTTCTTTTCCTCGTAAACAAATGCAAGAATATGGATCGGAGATTTTTTTATAGATAAAATAAGCTAATTCCCTAATAATCGGCATAAAAATACACATATAAACATTTTTTAAATTAATTATAGCAAAAACAATCTTAAAAAATTATTTTTACAAACTACTTTAACTCAAACAATATCATAGCACATGGCACGCTGTATCGTGGCTCTTCATATTAATACTAGGACTCTTTTGATTATTTCAATACCGGTATCGGGATCGATACTTTAATTTGTTGAGATATTTATAAATCTAAATGATACATTTTTTTTCTGATTTTTTTTTGGGTCAAAATGTCACTTATTATGAAATCTCGGTGATGTCACTATGGGGACCAATACTGATATTGCCGATATCCTGATATCAGTAGACCCCTAATAGACAATATTATGGATGGATATGATAGTTTTTATTTTGTTTTCTACAGATTTTCTTCCAATGAAATGTGATGCTTGTTCCAAGATATTTTGGTTAGTTGATTTTTTACTTTACATGTTTTTGATTGTTGTATTGAAATAACTGGTCCTTTAGTTTATTTTGAAAATTTAGAGTTAATTATGTGAATAAACGTGTCACAAAAATGAAATATGACAGTGATTGATGTGCGTATAATGGAAATGTATTAATTCATTTTCATCTATTTATTTCAGTCGTGATCATATAGTGTATGCCAATCACAAGTGTCCTGACTCATACAAAAAGGTATGTGTTGATCCTATTAATCTATCATTCTTGTGTAAAGACTTAAAGGTGTTTATTTTCCTTTTTTTAAAAAAACAATTAAATTCAAATTAAAAATACAAAAATGTGTAATAAATAATGAATAAACATTTTTCCTTAATTTAGGACAACCAGATTCCAGTTTGTCCACTGTGCAACCTTCCATGCCCTGTTAAGAAAGGAGAAGTTCCTGACATCGTGGTTGGGCGACACATAGAATCAGATTGCCAGTCAGACCCAGCTAAAGAAAGAAGAAAGGTAAGGAAACCTTGATTTATTTCATATCTGGTCCAGTGGTATGGAAAAGTTTGTGTTATTTATTTGAATGAGAAAATACAAACAAATTAAACTTGTAACCATTTTTTTAATCTTTTAAACATCTCTCCATGATGGGTTAACAAATATATTCTATTCATTAGGTTTACACAAACAAATGCTCAAAAAAAGGCTGCAAGCAAAAAGAGGTAGGAAAAATTTATTAAATTTGAAAATATTTGTTTGATCATGTTTCAGAAAATATAATGTCCACTTGTGAAATTTAAAAATAATATACAGAAGACAGTGGACATTTTTGTTAAATAATCAGACATAAGCTTTCTAGACTTATTGTTATATGGTCTTGTGGATTCAGTTGTAAGGACGTATCACGGAAACTGATCTAACAGCCTACAATAATTATTTGTAAAAAGTGATATATATAATATTCTGCTTCCATGTCCTCATCATTCTTGATCTAGTCTTTCTCTGAGGTTGTTGTTTTTTTCACCCTCATTTTTTTTATAAACAGAAATTAAAGAATTAATTTTCTTAATGCAATATTTATTTTCAGCTGGTCCCAGTAAAGTGTGAAACTTGTCACTTCAATTATTGTTTACGCCACAGACACGAGCAAGACCACAACTGTCAAGGATTTCAGATCACAGGAAAGTCAGTTAGCAATCCTGGGTATGTCTCTTGCCTTCATCTGAATACACAAATTATTATTGTTGAACTATTTTTTAAATGATATGTTTAGTGGAGGAAACTGGTTCCAAGTTGTTATTTCATAAATAAATTATTTAAAGTATATCTTCATATTTTAGTTTAGGCTGTACGTCGTACGTGTATCTGCTCTGATGTTCTAAAGTATATCTTCATATTTTAGTTTAGGCTGTACATCGTACGTGTATCTGCTCTGATGTTCACACAAAATGTGATGATGATCTTACCATAAAATTTTACAATTTCTTTTTTTTTCCACATCTTAAATTCGATTTAAATGATTTAATTTTTTTTTAATGTTGAAAAATGATTTTGAAATAAATTTCTAACTTTTGTCGTTTTAAATATTTAATTAATTTAATGTTTCCCCTAGAGTATGCAATTAGTAGTTAGCTAGAGTTTAAAAATATATGGATTCAGACAGACAGTGCTCTGATATCAAATATGATAATTTAGACTGGTCACTCTCCTTGCAGAGCTGCTGCCATCCTCAGGTCTCAACAAGCTTCAAGATCACCACCTCAAAGTACAGCAGCCAGATCACCACCACAAAGTACAGCAGCCTCTAAATCTCAGGCAGGAAGCAGCAATAAGAATTTTAAGTATGTGCATCAATTTATTTTAATTGATCTTGTTTTTAAACAAAAATACTGTGTTCCTTCTTTTAATGAGTTTTTAATCAAATGTGAAATGCTGAGTATTTTTCATAACAGGCCCTGGGCTCATTATCTGTCATTCACAAAGAACTGTGATAAAGTAAATGTGCACTATTTTAGTTTAACATGAAAGTTCTGGAATGATTGGCAGCTCATGGGCTATTTTAGTATGGAAATAAATGGACCTGTATATGGTGCTAGAAAAATATGCATAATCTAGGTTCCCTTACAATTTTACAATGAAAAGTAAGCATTTATTAAAAGAATTAACTGGAGCTGGGACAATTTTATAAAACTTTTTTTTACTTAAGGTCAAATTAATTCTAGAAATATTAGTCTCAGTTTTGTTGAGTTTTCATTTCTCATAAAATTCAAGTTTTAGTTATATTATTGTTATTATTATTACTTTATATTAGGGCTGTTATCGATTAATTTAAATTTAATCGTTAAGTGTTGAAAAATTAGCGATTAATTAATCGATAATTTCGATTAAAGCCAAACATAGAAATTTATGACGTCATTAAACTGAACATTTCTCACGGACATTGAAAATTAAGAATATTTTGAACTAAATTTCATGACAATGTGTTGATACTTGATTTGTGCTGAAGGTGGTATGTCAGAGATGTATTTGATCCTTTAAAAGAGAATTGTTTATGGCAGTGAACACAGTAAACGTTTTCACCATCTTCGACTTTGCCATCCACAGTTAGCTTAAAAACAACATATTTGCTCAACTTTCTAGTTATATGTTTAAATTTAACTGCGCTGATGCTGTCAGCCATTTTTTAGTTGACGTCTCCCGGTCCACATAAAGTAATAAAATAAGTTATATTATTACGCGGGAGAGGTTTGTGCGTAAAAAAAATATATAAATTATTATTAATTATTAATAATTAATTATTTATTTAAAAAAAATAAAAATATTATAAATATTTTCTTTAATTTTAATCGAATTTTTATCGATTGAAATAATTTTAATCGATAAAAAATTTAACGAGAAATTAATCGTTAATTTCCGCAGCTCTAATTTATATGTATATATTTTTGTTTCCTTTTTAAAGCAATTCAAGAGTTGGAAATCAGGCCAGTGTTTCATCAGTTCAAGGTTCAATGGTGAGTTAGCATTACATCTGAGTTCACTAAATTAACATTACATATCTGAGTTCCCTAAATTAACATTAAATATCTGTGTTCACTAAATTAACATTACATATCTGAGTTAACTAAATTAACATTACATATCTTGAGTTCATTAAATTAATATTACATATCTGAGTTCACTAAATTAACATTACATATCTGAGTTCACTAAATTAACATTACATATCTGAGTTAACTAAATTAACATTAAATATCTGAGTTAACTAAATTAACATTACATATCTTGAGTTCATTAAATTAACATTACATATCTGAGTTAACTAAATTAACATTACATATCTTGAGTTCATTAAATTAATATTACATATCTGAGTTCACTAAATTAACATTACATATCTGAGTTAACTAAATTAACATTACATATCTTGAGTTCATTAAATTAACATTACATATCTTGAGTTCACTAAATTAACATTACATATCTTGAGTTCACTAAATTAACATTACATATCTGAGCTCACTAAATTAATATTACATATCTGAGTTCACTAAATTAACATTACATATCTGAGTTCACTAAATTAACATTACATATCTGAGTTAACTAAATTAACATTACATATCTTGAGTTCATTAAATTAATATTACATATCTGAGTTCACTAAATTAACATTACATATCTTGAGTTCATTAAATTAACATTACATATCTTGAGTTCATTAAATTAACATTACATATCTTGAGTTCATTAAATTAACATTACATATCTTGAGTTCACTAAATTAACATTACATATCTTGAGTTCATTAAATTAACATTACATATCTTGAGTTCACTAAATTAACATTACATATCTTGAGTTCACTAAATTAATATTACATATCTGAGTTCACTAAATTAACATTACATATCTGAGCTCACTAAATTAACATTACATATCTGAGCTCACTAAATTAACATTACATATCTGAGCTCACTAAATTAACATTACATATCTGAGCTCACTAAATTAACATTACATATCTGAGTTCACTAAATTAACATTACATATCTGAGTTCATTAAATTCTCTAAAAAAATTGAAAGCAGTTCTTAGCTTTTTTTTATAAAAACTTCTTAGGAAAAAAAAATGTCATGAGCTGTGTCACCTTATCACCTTAATTTATGATATTTTTAAGTATGGTAAGCACCATACATCCATGCTAAGACACACCACAGAGTTATTTGAAAAGACTTTTAATATTGATTTGTTGAATACAAATAAACACACTAGTGAAATTTAATTTAAACCATATATATGAAAGTGATGTACCACCTCGTTGCAGAGTGAGGACGAGGCGCTGGCCCGTGCTATACAAATGTCCATGAATGGAAGTGCCGCAGGAAGCTCAAGTTTAACAGAGGGGTGAGTCGCGTGGAACCTGTTACTGTAGTCTCTTGATGTCGGTACGGGAGTCTCTTGATGTCGGCACGGGAGTCTCTTGATGTCGGTACGGGAGTCTCTTGATGTCGGCACGGGAGTCTCTTGATGTCGGTACGGGAGTCTCTTGATGTCGGCACGGGAGTCTCTTGATGTCGGTACGGGAGTCTCTTGATGTCGGTACGGGAGTCTCTTGATGTCGGCACGGGAGTCTCTTGATGTCGGTACGGGAGTCTCTTGATGTCGGTACGGGAGTCTCTTGATGTCGGTACGGGAGTCTCTTGATGTCGGTACGGGAGTCTCTTGATGTCGGTACGGGAGTCTCTTGATGTCGGTACATGAGTCTCTTGATGTCGGTACGGGAGTCTCTTGATGTCGGTACGGGAGTCTCTTGATGTCGGCACGGGATTCTCTTGATGTCGGTACGGGAGTCTCTTGATGTCGGTACGGGAGTCTCTTGATGTCGGTACATGAGTCTCTTGATGTCGGCACGGGATTCTCTTGATGTCGGCACGGGAGTCTCTTGATGTCGGTACGGGAGTCTCTTGATGTCGGTACGGGAGTCTCTTGATGTCGGTACGGGAGTCTCTTGATGTCGGTACATGAGTCTCTTGATGTCGGTACGGGAGTCTCTTGATGTCGGTACATGAGTCTCTTGATGTCGGTACGGGAGTCTCTTGATGTCGGTACGGGAGTCTCTTGATGTCGGTACGGGAGTCTCTTGATGTCGGTACGGGAGTCTCTTGATGTCGGTACGGGAGTCTCTTGATGTCGGTACGGGAGTCTCTTGATGTCGGTACGGGAGTCTCTTGATGTCGGTACGGGAGTCTCTTGATGTCGGTACGGGAGTCTCTTGATGTCGGTACGGGAGTCTCTTGATGTCGGTACGGGAGTCTCTTGATGTCGGTACGGGAGTCTCTTGATGTCGGCACGGGATTCTCTTGATGTCGGCACGGGAGTCTCTTGATGTCGGTACGGGAGTCTCTTGATGTCGGCACGGGAGTCTCTTGATGTCGGCACGGGAGTCTCTTGATGTCGGTACGGGAGTCTCTTGATGTCGGTACGGGAGTCTCTTGATGTCGGTACGGGAGTCTCTTGATGTCGGTACGGGAGTCTCTTGATGTCGGTACGGGAGTCTCTTGATGTCGGTACGGGAGTCTCTTGATGTCGGTACGGGAGTCTCTTGATGTCGGTACGGGAGTCTCTTGATGTCGGTACGGGAGTCTCTTGATGTCGGTACGGGCGGATGGTTTGATACAACTGTAGAGACATCTAAGTCCAGCAACATTATCATTGAGACTGGTTTCAAATAACAGTTTAATAATTACACTACATGGTGATTCACAATATAAACGCCAAATGTAATTCACACAAACTTTGCTGTCAGTCGTATCATAGATGAGATATTTTTAACAACTCACATGAATGTCTGCATCTCTGAACCTTTCGTGCATTCATCTTTCTAACCTCCATTGTGGAATATCTAATTCTCTTATGACCTCTTACTTACTCCTCCGCTGATGACTACCTAATAACAGCAATCAAACAATTTTGTTTATCCCAAAAACATCTCATTGTTTGTGAATGCTAAATTAATTATTTTTTTCAAATCTTGTTTGGATGACATCATCACTTGAATTATTTGACATCATTTGTTTGTTTACAGTATGACAGATCAAGAGCGGGAAGACTTTCTCCTGGCCCAAGCCCTGGCTGCTAGCGAGCAGGAGGCCTTGTCGAGACAACGCTCACAGCAAAGTGTGAGGGCCTAGATGCATGTTTGTTGTACCATGAAAATAATTGTTTGGTTGATACCATGGGGAGGTGAGTTAGTGAGCAGCAGGGGAGACAAGTTGATCTTGGACAGAGATGGGGAAATCATAGGAGAGGCAGGGGTGGGGGCGGTCATCTACCCGGAGACCAATGTTCCCTTTAAGATGCGCGGCCGGGCAGATATCTAACCGACTTGGTGCGGCTGTTTAGAATTACAGTGCAGCAAATTTAGTAAAATATTGCACAAAAAGTGGATGCTGTGTGCAACTTTGCACACATTTTTTTTTCAATTTCACCTGGACCGATGAACCTTAGAGAGAACATTGACGGAGATCGATTTAAAAAGGCTCAATAAAAACTTTGTTAATAATCATTACTTCCAAATTCCATTGTACATTTCACGACATTTTAATTTACTTTTATTTCATCTTTTGTTTGACAGCGGCTTCAAAGGACAGAGACTAGAGTCATGGACCGTTGTCA
Source organism: Ampullaceana balthica (assembly GCA_944989445.1). Classification (NCBI taxonomy): domain Eukaryota; kingdom Metazoa; phylum Mollusca; class Gastropoda; family Lymnaeidae; genus Ampullaceana; species Ampullaceana balthica. The sequence continues at coordinate 2,069,256 of CALYLW010000031.1, forward strand.
GCTGCAGTGATATTTCATCTATTTATAGATTGGCATTCCTTTACATCTTTAAATGCTTTTTTTTTCTCCCTTTGCTCACTTCAGTACGTTTCCCTGAACCTGATATGTTGAAACTTGATGTACAGTGCAATCTTTTGTGTAAGCCAAAAATAACCACATGAATAAACAAAGCTGTGATTATAGGTTGTCAGTTTAAGGCTGTTTAAATATTTCATTCAAGTTGAACCAGTTCCTTTCTCTACGCCTTAGAATATTAAAATTTTGGTTTTATTATGTTTAAGACCAGGACTGTGTGACTGGAATCTTGGAGTCTGTAACTTTATTTTGTTGCCTCAAGAGTTAGGTTTTTTAATTTCAGTAGTATTCCTTCTTGTTTCAAAAACATCCAAATAAGATTGTTAATATTTATTAAATTTTGACTTGACCATCTCATTTAAAAGAAAGTTTTTTGATAAAATATTGTCGAAAAATCAACATAAAAAAGCTGGGTCAGAGTCCTTGGTCTCACAGTTCTGACCTTTTTGCTAACATAGGAAATTTTTTTAAAAATAATTTTTTTCTTAAAACTTGAATGACATTACAATAAGGCACTAGTTTTCTTTCAAATGGTTTTTAAAATGTTAAAAGTTTAATATTGAAATGCTACAAAAACTGAACCCAATGTTTGCAAATCTTTCCATAGTATTAAATTTATCTGATATTGGTTTTCAATTTTTGTGTCAAATGTGGTGAACTATTTAATTCTAGAAGAATTTCCTGTTTTTTTTTAAATTGAAAAATGTAAGGATTGGTTGTGTTTTTTATTTAAATTAAAACTTTTTGGTGAATTAAATCATACGTGTTTGGACGTGTTCATTGATTACAATGTAGGTTTGTAGAATGAACAAATCCATTGTTTTAATACATATTTATTATTATGTGTGTATATCATGTGTGTTTATCTAATGGAAGCTCTTCATATGTGTGTATATCATGTGTGTGTATCTAATGGAAGCTCTTCATATATGTGTATATCATGTGTGTATATCTAATGGAAGCTCTTCATATGTGTGTATGTCTAATGGAAGCTCTTCATATGTGTGTATATCCTGTGTGTATTTCTAATGGAATTAGCTCCCCTGACCTGTCAAACAATTGTAATGGTCCTAATATTTCACAAGAAAAGTCATTAAAATTTTTGTCCAGAATTGTCCGAAATCATTTCAGCTTTCATTAGGACACCATCATTTTACTAGGGGTGTGTGTGTGTAGTGTGTGTGTACTTGAAGCCTCATTATCTTCAAATAAATTATCCATCCCTCCATGTTCTCATTATTTTAAAATTTATCTGCATGCATCTCTCCATTGAGTTCAACATTGTTAGTATAGCATAATATCATTTAATATAACCAACACACTGTGTCCTTGCCAGCTAACATGACCAACACACTGTGTCCTTCAGAGCCGTCTTTACACCATTTTGGGCCCCCAGGCAAAGAAACAGTGTTGGGCCCCTCCCCCGCAGGAATATAAAATAAATTAACGTAATATATAATAAACATATTCCCATGGGGCCCCTATGCTCGTGGGCCCCCGGGCAAATGCCCAACGGGCCTATGCGTTAAGACGGCCCTGGTGTCCTTGCCAGCAGCTATGAGCTGTGACATCATAAGTGACTTAACTTAACTATTTATTTTAACAGTTTGGCAGCTAGTCAATTATGAATGTTAAAAAAACTAATCCTGAATTTTATTTTAAGGTTAAAAGCTTGCTTTTTTTAAAACAAATTTTAAATAAAATATGATTTTATATAGTTGATAGTTTGACAGATGTTGATTGAATCTTAGACAGATAGTTGACTGAATGTTTGACAGATATCTGACTGAATGTTTGACAGATAGAATACTGATGAATGACTGAAAGTTAATCTGATAGCCGTTTAGATTTGTTCTAGATTTTGGGAAGTTTATTAACAAAAGTGTTTTAACTTCATCTCTTTGACATATGTGTTAAACATGTCAAGTCAAGTCAAGTCTGTTAACATGCAGTTCATGTCACATCTCCATTGGTCATTAACCAGTGGTCCTTCAAAGGCCTTAATAGTTTAATGGCAAGTATTATCTTCAAGAGATTGAACGCATTTACTTAATTATTAATTTTTTTAATTAACATTGTTAGTTAAAAAATATCTTAGATTCACTTAGTTCGCTAAATCTGGCATCCCTTACAAATTGTTTGACCAAGTTGTGAACTCTGGGTACTTTGTGTGTCGTATTTTTATGTAATGATTGTTGAATTTCTTAAAGCTGTAATTTAACCCAGGTATCCTATTGTCTTCCTCAACTCAAACTGTTTTCAGATGGAATATTTCTCTATTCAGGATCATCACATCAGTAGTCACATAGATACCATAAGATCCAAGTAGATTATCATGTTTTTGTTCATGAGATCCAAGTAGAGTATCATGTCTTTGTTCATGAGAAGAAGCCTGTTTTGAAATATCCCAGACTTCAAGTAACTGACCAAATCTTGACCATTAAAGGTTATGTAGCGACTGGGTCTATTGATTTGAACAATATTTAGTTTGATCCTCATTTCTTGTAAATGTTTGCTCTCTCATGGTTGATTACAGGGTATACCTGGATTGTGTGAAATACTTGCCTTAATGATGTGTACAGATGTACTACATGTTGGTGGTGTTTGGATGATATTAGGTTGAGTGTACATTTAGTTAACATGTTGGTGGTGTTTGGATGATATTAGGTTGAGTGTACATTTGGTTAACATGTTGGTGGTGTTTAGATGATATTAGGTTGAGTGTACATTTAGTTAACATGTTGGTGGTGTTTGGATGATATTAGTATTAGGTTGAGTGTACATTTGGTTAACATGTTGGTGGTGTTTGGATGATATTAGGTTGAGTGTACATTTGGTTAAAATTTTTAAACTGTTATCTTTGGAGTTCATCTCAAATGGGGTGGGTGAAATTGAAAAAAATGGTAGCTCTAATCCTAGGAGTTGCTGCTCTATAATTCTATGAAGCTTTGTGTGTGAAAGTTTATGTGCAGTTTGTGAAACTCTAACATTTTCTGTGATAGAACAGCTTTAAAAATGACACAAGCATGCATATTGATTTTAACATCTTTTTGATTAATTCATATTATTATTTTAGAATTTTATAACACAATTTGCTATCTATGACCTGGGATGGAAAGTGTTTACATAAACACAGGTTCTCAATTGTTTTATTTTGAAGTCTGGTTTTTAATTGTGGTTTAGAAGCCATCAAGACTCTGTATAGAATAGTTTGTTACCCTTACCAAAGCTTTTAGTTTGACTACCTTATGTTTTTATACATTTATTTATTGTGAAAATATTTTGGGGTACAGATAGATTATTATAAATGTAAATTGATGTGCTCTTATTAGTAAGACAATAACTGGACAAAAATTATTTGTGGGTGGGGGAGGGGGGTCTGATGAATTTCATTGGGGCTTCATCTCTTCCCGCCACCATCACAGACACAAACATGGTAACTACATGACTAGCTGACACCATAGAACAGTTGACACCATAGAACAGTTGACACCATAGAACAATTGACACCATAGAACAGTTGACACCATAGAACAGTTGACACCATAGAACAGTTGACACCATAGAACAGTCGACACCATAGAACAGTTGACACCATAGAACAGTTGAAACCATAGAACAATTGACACCATAGAACAGTTGACACCATAGAACAGTTGACAACATAGAACAGTTGACACCATAGAACAGTTGAAACCATAGAACAGTGTACACCATAGAACAATTGACACCATAGAACAGTTGACACTATAGAACAGTTGACACCATAGAACAGTTGACTTGCTGGAGCTGATACACTGTGCCTTCAATAAGATGGCAGTACTTATTAATATTTTTAAATAAATAAATAGTCCCCCTTTTTACTATTGATATACATTGTTTCATTTTAATTCCTGTACTTGGATCCTCTATGTAATAATTAAATGTTTTATTCTCACTGAAATCTTGATTTAGTTTTTTAAATTCATTCATGTTTGTGTCATGTTTATAAGAAATCTTTCACATTCATTAATGTTTTTGTCACGTCACAATCACGTGTTGTTTACTGCATCACTTCGTTACTACACAGCAAGGGTTCCCAAACTTCTAACAGGGGGTTTGATCAGTAAGTAATCCCAGTTGATGGGGACAAAAGGGGAGGGAAGCTAATCCTACTTATATTCATTACTGTATTTAACTAATGAACGCATACAATTGCACATGACTTAATTATAGTGTAAAAACTATCATTGAAAATAACACTATTAATCCAAATTTTAATTACTTTTTCAAATTGAAGTAACGACATGCTTTTGGCTAACGAGATTATGAAAATCCTGCCCCATAACGTCCCTGCTCACCGCGAGAACGTTAAGTTTACATTAGCTAGAAGAGTCGTATTTAAGGCCCTGGTGGGAGGTATAAAGTCCGCGGGCCACATTTTAACGACCCCACCCCAACCTTTGAATAGGTTGACAAACAGTTACAGTTCAATTGATTTTATTACCTGTATGAGATGTAACACATGGTAATGATTTATCCTAAAATTAGAATACAATCTTGTGTAGCCTGTATCATTATAATCATACCATTCGTATCAGCCTTCATGATCTATTTAATTGTAAGAAAAAACCCAAGGGTTCTCAACTTTCTAGTTTTGGTGAACCCTTAACGTGTCTTTGAATGTGTATAAAATGGTTTCTGCCATGTAAGATACTTTTTTTATGGAGCTTGGAAGTTAAATACCCAGGCCGTCGGAATATTAAGATGCGTGTTGGTTACACCGGTTGTTAACGTGGTCAGAATGATGAACGCGTCACACTTAAGACTACAGTGACCCAGGAATGCTCTCAATTGTTTGTTGTTCGTTTTTATTTTGAAATTGTACGCGAACTTCTATTTTAAAATTGATATTCTTTTTTTTTCTTAACTGTTCGGAGTTTTTCTTGAACTTTCTGCGATAAGTGTGAGAGTCGACACACTGTCCAACTCTGCCCAGGTCAGACAGACGCTGATTTCCTTACATCGGTTATCACCGGCAAGGCGGTGGGCGGGTGTCTGTAGGAACCAAAGCAACCACTGACGTCACCATGATGGGCATACGGAAGTCGGCCATTTTGGTGTCCCAGAAAAGCTGAATGAAATCCACTTTGATGACGTGACGTGCTGTCGCCTACACGCGAACTGTTGCCACTCACGCTCAAATTTTCTGACTGGGGGCCGAGATCCAAACTTCGGCTCGTCTTCCAATCTTGCTGCGGCGCCAAATTCGGAAGACGGACCTTCTGGTGGGGGCGGATCTTGTACGTTTTCTTGATGGCGCCCTCTGGCGTCCACATGCACCTCTGGTAGTCATCAAACAAGTTCATCTTGGTCCAAGAGGCGTGGCCCCGCTCCATGAAGGAGTCCAACTTCCAGTAGAGAGACTGGCGGTAGAGGGCGCTCTCCGTGGGGCGGGAGATCCGGTCCACCATGTCGTCCTGTTCTTGTTTTGAAATAGCAGGCGGGTCACGGTGGAGCGAGACGGGTGGAGCGGAGTCCAACCTGCTCTGGTGGATCCAAGGTGAGTTTCTCATCTCGGCGTGTGGCTAGAATGACAGGATCCTGTTTGGGGGATGCTTCTCTGTGTGTGAGACCCTGAGGTTTGTGTGTGTGTGTGTGTGTTTCGAATGAAGGTGACGTCACAGGTTGTGAGATCCACAAGACGACCAAGCTGTCTGACTCCGGGCTGGTGTGTGGAGTTTAAGGTGCAACTCTGCTGATGGCTACGGTGGATCTATTGCACATGAAACATTTGCGTTGGCTGTCTTCGAAACGGAATCTGGGTGTAAAAGACAATTACATCTCAGTGGATAACCATATTGAAACATATCTTGGGGGAATTTGAACTGAATATCATTCGACTTATTCACAGGTTTTTTTAAAACACACACACACATACAAGAAATGATGGAAATAGCCAGTCTGAGGAGCCGTCCATAAAGTACGTCACGCTCCGAAGGGGGGGTCTAAGAAAGTGTGACACTTTGTGACAGGGGGGAGGGGGTCCGGCCATGTGTGATGTCACACATTTATTTTTTAAATTTTTTTTTCTTTCTAATTTATTAATATTTTTTTAGTAGAATTTAAATATATTTAAAAATAATTTTCATTTTTTTTTGGAAAAATTAGAATAAGTTTTATGTCAAAATAGCATGAAATGCGTATCTCCTGAATGTGTTCTTCATAAATCTGAATTGGATGCAGCAGGACTAATATTACAAATATAAGGATCAGGTATGGTTTGACAATCATGTTCGCACCAGCCAATACTTCACTCAAATTGTTAAATATCAGGACATAATATCAGTAATAATAAAAATTAATGAGAAATTATCATGGAATCCCCATGTCAATGAAGTTATTAAAAAAATCAAACAAAACCTTAGGCTTTATAAAAAGAAAAAAAAACTCAAAAAACTTTACAAATGTAATAAAGATATAAAACTAAAATGCTATCTCACTTTGGTGAGACCTGTACTAGAATATGCATCTTCTGTATGGGACCCATCCCCCAAAGAAAACATTGATTAACTAGAACAAATCCAAAAAAGAGCAGTCAGATTCATCACTGGAGAATATTCAAAACTGACTAGAATAACACCATTAGTTAAATCATTAAACCTTGAAACACTAGAGGATAGAAGGACCAAAAGCAAAGTAGTAATCATACATAATGCAATTAACTCTAATTTAGAAATACAACACAAAGATAACTTAATACAACCCTCAGATAGATATAAGGATAAAAACACCTTTCTTATTCCGTATGCGAGAACAAACTCATACAAATTTTCGTTCTTTCCGTCCGGAATTCGGGCGTGACATGGGTTGCCTGAAGAATCCAGGAAAACCAACACTTTATCAACATTTAAAACTCTAATAAGAATGCAGGACTAAACACAAACCATAGATAAGCGTAGGACGCAATAATCTTCTGTATAGAAGGAGCGTCTGAAATAGATAAGATAAGCACGAAGCTCATATTTCAACGTTTTACCTTCAAGATTCTTCCCTTACTCCAATCCCAATCAACCAAATAGTTGATGGACTCAAAGCTTCAGAAAGATGCAGATTCTCATAAATGTCCTTCCTTGATTGTAGCACAAACTCTCAAATGTGATGACATTATGCCAAGATCAACAGGAGTTTTCAAAGTAAAGTACAACCATGTGATTACCAGCTTATTTGATCGACTTTGCAAAGTAGGCCACTTATATTTTGCCTCACAAACAATGTTGAAGAAACATACAGGACAACACAGAGCTCGGGCTCAGGAGAATGTGCCCACACCCAAACTGTTCAAGAATCAACTCAGATAAAACGCATCCGTCCTTTGAGAATCGCTTCTAGAAGGCAAAGAGAACCTATGGCAGTTATTGCCAGAAGAGAAAATGCACATACAGAGGCTGTTGAGTGGCTAGATGAGGACGAGTTGATCTGTCTGCAATTATCCTTCCAGGAAACGATGATTGTGAAAGATTGATGTTAGTCGTAACTATGGATGAAAACTTCATTTCACCGTTGTAAGATGATGTCTAGTGAATATTTTTGAATGAAACATAATTCATAGGACCATAATAAACAGATTCAATATAGCACAAGAGTTGGTCACATAATTTGTCAATCTAGTCTTTTTTAAAAAAAAGTCAAATTGTTTTGTTTTCTTTGTATTATTTAATCTCTGGGTGAGGTCAAGTTTCGCTAATCTACTTATTATCCTGTGTCAATAGATTGCATAATCGGAAGATTATCTAAAACTTAACCTCACTCATTGTAAATGAAAAGTTAGCAGAGAAATTATGTGTATTATACAATTTTTATTGTAAAGTGTAATTTTTGCAATTGTTCTTTTCAAATTTGATCTAGATTGAGTTACTATTTCATTGAATAACTGTGACAACTGTTGCCAATTAACTATTCTACTATTAAAGTCATTTTAATAATATGATAGTTATTTTAAGTTGGGGTGTGCGGGATTTCGGCTCCAGCTCCGGCAATTCCGGAATCCGGCTATTTAAAAAAATCCGGCTCTGGCTTCGACTCCGGCAGGTTTCACTTTATAAATCCGGCTGGCCGGTGGATTCCTAATTTATATATATATTCATAATGGCTCAGGCAAATCAGGAATCCGGCCATTTTAAGAAATTTGATTTCGGCTCCAGCCGGATTTCACTTCATAAATCCGGCCAAATTCAGCTCCGGCCGGATTTCAAAATTTTGAATCTGGTACATCCCTACTTTTAATTGGAAAGTTTATATTTTAATACAGTTTAATGGTGAAGTGTAATTTAAGTATTAAATTAAATATTTTAATTAGGTGTTATTTTAAAAAAAAATTCGAAAGTCTGACGTACTTTAGGGCGGGGGGGGGGAGGGTCCAGAGATTTGTGACAGGGGGGAGGGGGGTCAAAAATGGTCAAAAATAGCGTGACGTACTTTATGGACGGCCCCTGACTGGATGATTCGCACATCTGTTTAAATATATTTATATTTTGTGGACTACTTTTCCTTGAGGTATAATCTTTTCTCACTGTCAGTTGTTAAGTTTGATTGATCTACCTTTATGTTGGCTAAGTGAAGTCAGTGATCTACCTTTATGTTGGCTAAGTGAAGTCAGTCTCTTTATATACTATAGTTTGATTGATCTATCTTTATGTTGGCTAAGTGAAGTCAGTCTCTTTATATACTATAGTTTGATTGATCTACCCTTATGTTGGCTAAGTGAAGTCAGCCTCTTTATATAATATAGTTTGATTGATCTATCTTTGTGTTGGCTAAGTGAAGTCAGTCTCTTTATATACTATAGTTTGATTGATCTATCTTTATGTTGGCTAAGTGAAGTCAGTCTCTTTATATACTATAGTTTGATTGATCTACCCTTATGTTGGCTAAGTGAAGTCAGCCTCTTTATATAATATAGTTTGATTGATCTATCTTTGTGTTGGCTAAGTGAAGTCAGCCTCTTTATATACTATAGTTTCATTGATCTACCCTTATGTTGGCTAAGTGAAGTCAGCCTCTTTATATACTATAGTTTGATTGATCTATCTTTGTGTTGGCTAAGTGAAGTCAGCCTCTTTATATACTATAGTTTCATTGATCTACCCTTATGTTGGCTAAGTGAAGTCAGCCTCTTTATATATACTATTTTTAACTTCGTTAGATTTATTTGATCAAATCTGAATTATAAACACGCCCATCAAATACTCACTGATTCACTGACTCTGTAACGCGCTATAACAAAAGTGCATATAATCCTGCGATGGCGAACCTTTTTCGGTCCGCGGGCCAAAAATTCAATTAAAACTAGGGCTGCGGAAATTAACAATTAATTTCTCGATTAATCGTTTATTTTTTAAAATAAAAATTCGAATAAAATTAAAGAAAATATTTATAATATTTAAAAAATTTCTATTAATAAATAATTAATTATTAATAATTAAAAAATATTTATATATTTTTTACGCACAAACTTCTTCCGCGTAATATTATAATTTTTTTAATTAATTTATGTGGACCGGCAGAAGTCAACTAAAAAATGGCTGGCAACATCAGCGCAGTTAAATTTAAACATACGGCTGGAAAGCTGAGATATGATTTCGTTTTTAAGATAACTGCGGATGGCAAATTCGAAGATGGTGAAAAAGTTTACTGTGTTCACTGCCATAAACAATTCTCTTTTAAAGTATCAAATACATCGCTGACGTACCACCATCAGCACAAACATCCGATCAAGTATCAACACATTGTCATAAAATTTAGTTCAAAATATTCTTAATTTTCATGGTCTGTGAGACAGGGGAAATAACTAAATAAAATTAAAAAGTCAATTACATGTTGTTTTTTTTACTAGCCTTGAAATGTTCAGTTTAATGACGTCACAAATCTCTATTTTTTGGCTTTAATCGAAATTATCGATTAATTAATCGTGAATTTTTCAAAAGTTAACGATTAAATTTAAATTAATCGATAACAGCCCTAATTAAAACCTTATATAATACAAAGTACCAACTAGAAGTGCCAGCAAAGTGGTTTGATTAAAAGAAAATATTATTTTAGTTGCGTGTCGGCTGATGAGACTCCGCGTGCCGACTGATGGGGCTCTGCGTGCCGGCTGATGGGGCTCTGCGTGCCGGCTGATGAGGCTCTGCGTGCCATCTGTGGCACGTTTGGCATAGATTCGCCATCACTGTTATAGTCAATAATATGGCGTCGTATAATGAATAGCACAAGTGTATTTGAGGCAAAATTCATTCTTCTGTTTTCAAGAATTCAATTATTATAGATATACAACAGGGCATTAAAATATTTATGGGGGTGATGTAAGTAGCCGATGGCACATCTGTAGGGAGGCAGCACAACATTGAACTGTTCAATGGCACATCTGTAGGGAGGCAGCACAACATTGAACTGTTCGATGGCACATCTGTAGGGAGGCAGCACAACATTGAACTGTTCAATGTTAATAACTTGAATACATCTGTTGGGAGGCAGCACAACATTGAACTGTTCAATGGCACATCTGTAGGGAGGCAGCACAACATTGAACTGTTCAATGGCACATCTGTAGGGAGGCAGCACAACATTGAACTGTTCAATGTTAATAACTTGAATGGATATGTTCAAGTAACATACTTTTAACATCGACGCCACTTTAGCTCAATGGCTTATTTCTAGTACCAATATTTGCCCCTACCCTAAACCATGGATTGACTTTTCTCTTTATATTTAGGGACATAATTTTAAGCTCAACAAAGATATGGCAAGACGCCGTAAATAGCTTCACCCACCCCAAATCTATTTTTTTAAAAACACAACAAAAAAATCGTTCCAATATATCCATCAGCTTAATTTTAAAAAAAAATTAAATAGTTATTTAGACTTACCTTTTCAAGTCTGGAACATTTCAACACAAAACAAATGTGCCATCAATCTGTCCAGAACTCGACTTCACCTTTAACGTCTGCCAAAGCTCTAAGAACTCTGATTACCACAGCGTTAAAATTCGAACACGCGACACGACCCGTATATAAACGGACATGTTCCTATACAGCGTCCGACAAAGCAGAATTTTTAATCAAGTTTTGAAACAACAACGTCGACGTCAGGGTGGTGGGATGGTGTGGGTGGTGTAGGTATTGATTGATCGACTCTAATTCTTAACCAACTTTAATTGTGCGGGTGGAGAACAAAAGGTCCATTTGACGGGTGACTCCAGTAGTCGTTGTTGTGGCCATTTGAAAGCTTTTGTTGTACACATGCAGGCGGCTGATAATTCAACGGGCCTCGCGAAATTCTGTACGCCGGAATTTGAAAGCCACGCTCCGTCTTAATGACGTTATTTGGCAACCGCTCAATGCGTCCAGACATTTAAGTGGCGCAAATAGGGGGGGGGGAGTGTGGTGCCAGCAGATCTCAAAATGTGTATCGATGACAATAAACATTGTAAAAAAACTTCTCTCTCTCTCTCTCTCTCTCTCTCTCTCTCTCTCTCTCTCTATCTCTCTCTCTCTCTCTCTCTCTTTCTCTCTCTCTCTCTCACTCTCTCTCTCTCTCTCTCCCTCTCTCTCTCTCTCTCTCTCTCTCTCTCTCTCTCTCTCTCTCTCTCTCTCTCTCTCTCTCTCTCTCTGCCTCCCCCCTCACATACACACACACATCCATAAAACATTTTTTAAAACTTCAAAGTTCAGATATGAAATCAACTATGAGATGAGAAAAGTAAGTTACTAAAATAAGAAGACCAACAAAAAAAAATTTAAAAAAATGAAATGTCTGATATACACAAAACTAAAACAAGGAGACAAAAATAAGAAAACTCAAAATGAGAGATGAAAACGAGTTTAAAATATGGAGATAAAGACTATTGCGTCAAAAATAGGTAGAACAAAATAAAGAGACGCAAATTAAGTGTCTAATAAAGAAAAGTGAATTTAGAAGATGTAAAAAGTTGAGACGCATTAAGAACTAAGCCTGGGGATGAGCGTCAGCAGCGTGAGAAACGCTAAATGTTTGGAGGGTGGGGGCCGGAAAGTTAGCGGGGAGCCGGTAGGGCACGTTGAAAAGTGGGGAGATAGCGTTGTGCAAAACGGAAAGAAATCGAGAGTGAAGAAAACGAAGACGTAATCATTGACCAGAATCAACCAATCGATACAGCGATCACTGACGCTGGCTGGTAATAACTTTTTCATGAGGTCACTGTGACCGCAGACTAAAGTGTTTATTGACTGAGGCGATGTGGAATTTTAATGAAAGCAGATCATATTAAGGTTATTACAGCCCCCCCCCCTTTTTATTTCCCTGGAATCAATGTGTGGCTGGAGAAACAAATTTAATCATGACTTGAAAGGATGTGGACTGTCTTATCAAGACATGCACTAGAAACATGTGGACTGTCTTAGCAAGACATGTACTAGAAACATGTGAACTGTCTTATCAAGACATGCACTAGAAATATTTGGACATTCTTATCAAAACATGCACTAGAAATATGTGGACTGTCTTAGCAAGACATGCACTAGAAACATGGATGCTCTCTCACCAACCTGAGACATCTTGGCACGCTAAAATTTCTGAGAATCTGTAAAATTTCAAATATTAAATTCATTTAACCAGGGTTTATTTGATGGTTTATTTGATGTTTTTTTTGATGGTTTATTTGACTTTTTATGGGCATTAAAATACAACACGTGCTCAAAAATGTACCCTTTAAGCTGCGTGGCTGTTCGGTCGCGCCGAAATTTGACTGCTGCCGCGCAGCAAGTTCGAATTACCACGCAGCAAAATTGGTAAAATATTGCATAAAAATGGATACTGTGCAACTTTTCACACGAGTTTTTTTTTAACTTGCACTCGGACCAAAGAAACTTAGAGGGAAAATTGGTGCCCAATGAAAATTATTAAACCAACAATTGTCCCACGTCCTTCCACCCCTTTTATGACACGATGGACAGCTCTGCCCCAAACAGCCGTCAAACATCTACTATTTGTTCCCAGACGTGTGTAGACTTCACTTTATAGAGCTTTTTTTTTGTTGTTGTCCCCGTCATTTCTAAGAGGATCGTTAATAAGACTATTTCCAAAGATGTTTAAATAAAATGTTTGAATAACAAGGCAGATGGCGATAACAATCAATTACATCTATTGTTTGAAGGTGTTTTAATTTGGTGGGGGTATTGGGGGGGGGGACGGGAATGAATTTGTTGGTTTGGGTGGGGAGAGCGATGCTCATGATATGATTTATGGGCCCTATCATTTATGGGTCCTATGATGTATGGGCCCTATGATTTATGGGCCCTATGATTTATGGGCCCTATCTGAAATTAGAATGAAGGGGAATATATCCATGAATTGAGGCTGTGTTAAGAGATGAAATGAGAATAATTTTTCCCCCGTTTGCGCTCCCTACTGCGTGTTAACATTCTGAAAAACTTATGTTTTATATTTATCACTTTCTTCCCTCCTGGGCATTAAATCGTAGCAGAGTCGTAATTAAAAATAAATAAATTATTAGACCAGCGAAAATTAACGATTAATTAATCGATTAATCGTTAAAATTTTAATCGATCAAAATTAATTTGATTGATTAAAATTATATTAAAATTTAAGAAAACATTTGCATTTTTTTCTCCAATTTATAAAGAATTTATATTTTTTGTTACTTACATACTTTTCCCTCGGATTATTATTATTTATTATTTAGACGTGCATACGTAAACAAAAAGGTTTATTTCCTTATTTCTTGCATAGCAGAATGAATTTGCTGTGTTACGTCACACAATTTGGGAGCCATGGAATTACCGCGACTTAACCGATTTCTCGAAATAATAGTAAATCACAACTTTACGGGATCTATATATGCGTTATAAAAATATAATTAATCGAAATTAATCGATTAATTTTTCCCCCCGTTTAATTAAAAAAAAATTAATCAGTTCAAGCCCTAATTTTTATACTTTTTGCTATTTGCTAAAGACTTCTCATTTTATCCATTGTTTGTTGTGCCATTTTCAGGTTTCCCTGTAATAAATTTTCTTTAAAGCTCAAGGGAAATAAAGTATTTTCATGATTATTTCCCTTACCTTGCTCACATAGGAAATAGGACCATTTAATGAAAAAAACATTTAATTAGGGGGAAAAAGAGAGAGAGAGAGAGGGAGATAGAGAGATTATTAATCTTCGGGTACTTTGAAGACGATTCAAACAGTTTGAAAATCCTCGTGAAAATTTATTTAAAAATAAACATTAGAGGCAAGTGTTCAGTCTTTAACATTTTGATCAACGCACTTACGTAATAACCTTATATACTCTTAAAACAATGACGTAATAACCTTGTATTCTCTCAACACAATGACGTAATAACCTTATATACTCTTAAAACAATGACGTAATAACCTTGTATTCTCTCAACACAATGACTTAATAACCTTGTATTCTCTCAATACAATTACGTAATAACCTTGTATTCTCTCAACACAATTACATAATAACCTTATATACGCTTAAAACAATGACGTAATAACCTTTATTCTCTCAACACAATGACGTAATAACCTTGTATTCTCTCAATACAATTACGTAATAACCTTGTATTCTCTCAAAACAATTACGTAATAACCTTATATACTCTTGCACTGAAAATATGCAGGGTACAGTGCAGTTCGATGGAGCTACGACAGAAGCCTTTCCAGTCAGCAGCGGAGTTAAACAAGGTTTTGTACTTGCACCAAAACTGTTCGCAATATTCTTCTCTGTACTGCTTCGATACGCATTCAAGGATAGCAGTGATGGAATCTGGCTACACACCAGAGCTGATGGAGGACTTTTCAACACTGCCCGCCCCAGAGCCAAGACCAAAACGACAGATATCCTAATTTGTGAGCTACTCTTTGCGGATGATGCGGAATTAACAACACACACAGAAACTTGGTTGCAACAAATCGTGTCAAGCTTCTCCAATGCCTGCAAAGAATTTGGGCTGCAAATCAGCTTGAAAAAGACAAACATCATGACCCAAGACGCACAACCTCCTCCTACCATCAATATCGACAATGACAACTTGGAGGTTGTGGACAGCTTCACCTGCTTGGGTTCCAAGGTTTCCAATACACTGTCCATTGAAGTGGAAATAAACAGTAGAATTGGCAAGGCAGCTGCCACAATGGCTAAATTAAATAAACGGGTCTGGCAAAACACCAAGTTAACAGAAGAAACCAAACTGTGTGCCTATAGAGCCTGCGTCATAAGTACACTGCTATACGGGAGCGAGACATGGACCACTTACACATCCCAAGAGTGCACGCTTAATAGCTTCCACATGAGATGCCTGCGTCGCATCCTTGGCATTAAGTGGCAACATGGCCGGCTTTAGGCATAGGCAAACTAGGCTGCCGCCTAGGGCCTCCGATTAGTCTCATCATTAGTGGGGGCCTCGCACAAGAATCTTTCCATTTTATTTTTAAATTTTCTATTACATTTAGGGCCACCATATTCACTTCGCCTAAGGCCTCCAATTCTCCTAGGCCGGCCCTGGTGGCAAGACAAAGTGCCTATTACTGAGGTCCTAATGCGTGCCAATACCCAAAGCATGTTCTCAATCCTTAGTGAAAGACGCCTGAGATGGCTAGGACATCCCCAAGGATCTCCTATATTGAGAACTGGCATCGGGAAAGAGGAAGACAGGTCGCCCACGTCTGCGATTTAAAGATGTCTGCCAAAGGGACATAAAAGCAGCCAGAATACGCACAACCGACTGGGAGTGCAAGGCAGAAAATCGAACTACGTGGCGCACAGTTGTCAAAGAGGGCGTCATAGTAGCCGAGGAGCGAAGGATGGAGGAGGCTACAGACAGAAGAGCTAGGAGAAAGGACAAAACATTTGGAAGCACAGAACTCATGTAAAAGCTTTGGCAAAGACTGTCACTCAAGGATGGGACTGCACAGCCACTCGAGGAAATGCAACCCAACTCAACGGTGATGCACCATCGTCTCGCGAGACGGTAGGATGCTGATTATATGATTAAACAATATAATTTGCAATTGTCACGCAAGTAGTGTCTGTCAGTCCTGACGCTACTAATTTTAGAAAGCAGGGAAAACCAATTTACTGCACCAATGCATCAAAAGGTGTGCAAATTAAAGATGCGCTGTAAAAAAATATTATATGACGTCATTGTTTTCGGCCATATTTTAATTTTGGAAAAGGGATCAATGTAAAAAGAGGATTTGATGATGGTTAATTATAAAATTTAAAAAAACAAAAGGGGCACCATAGGCGCCTTGCAACCCCTATTATAAAATACTTTGTGTACATTTCAGAAAGTTTAATATTTCGTATTTATCAAACAAGGACAAGTTAGTTGGGCTTTTGAAAAAGGTCGTACGGTGCCCTAAAAAAGTTGCATTTTTTCAAAATAAATAGATTTCAGCTGAAAACTTCCGTCATTTTTGACGGGTGATACGCTAGTTATATCATATACTCTTAAAACAATGACGTAATAACCTTGTATTCTCTCAATACAATTACCTAATAACCTTGTATTCTCTCAATACAATTACCTAATAACCTTGTATTCTCTCAATACAATTACCTAATAACCTTGTATTCTCTCAACACAATTACCTAATAACCTTGTATTCTCTCAATACAATTACCTAATAACCTTGTATTCTCTCAATACAATTACCTAATAACCTTGTATTCTCTCAACACAATTACCTAATAACCTTGTATTCTCTCAATACAATTACCTAATAACCTTGTATTCTCTCAAAACAATGACGTAATAACCTTGTATTCTCTCAATACAATTACCTAATAACCTTGTATTCTCTCAAAACAATGACGTAATAACCTTGTATTCTCTCAACACAATTACCTAATAACCTTGTATTCTCTCAACACAATTACCTAATAACCTTGTATTCTCTCAATACAATTACCTAATAACCTTGTATTCTCTCAACACAATTACCTAATAACCTTGTATTCTCTCAATACAATTACCTAATAACCTTGTATTCTCTCAAAACAATGACGTAATAACCTTGTATTCTCTCAATACAATTACCTAATAACCTTGTATTCTCTCAACACAATTACCTAATAACCTTGTATTCTCTCAATACAATTACCTAATAACCTTGTATTCTCTCAACACAATTACCTAATAACCTTGTATTCTCTCAATACAATTACCTAATAACCTTGTATTCTCTCAAAACAATGACGTAATAACCTTGTATTCTCTCAACACAATTACCTAATAACCTTGTATTCTCTCAACACAATTACCTAATAACCTTGTATTCTCTCAATACAATTACCTAATAACCTTGTATTCTCTCAAAACAATGACGTAATAACCTTGTATTCTCTCAATACAATTACCTAATAACCTTGTATTCTCTCAACACAATTACCTAATAACCTTGTATTCTCTCAATACAATTACCTAATAACCTTGTATTCTCTCAACACAATTACCTAATAACCTTGTATTCTCTCAATACAATTACCTAATAACCTTGTATTCTCTCAAAACAATGACGTAATAACCTTGTATTCTCTCAATACAATTACCTAATAACCTTGTATTCTCTCAACACAATTACCTAATAACCTTGTATTCTCTCAATACAATTACCTAATAACCTTGTATTCTCTCAAAACAATGACGTAATAACCTTGTATTCTCTCAATACAATTACCTAATAACCTTGTATTCTCTCAACACAATTACCTAATAACCTTGTATTCTCTCAATACAATTACCTAATAACCTTGTATTCTCTCAACACAATTACCTAATAACCTTGTATTCTCTCAATACAATTACCTAATAACCTTGTATTCTCTCAATACAATTACCTAATAACCTTGTATTCTCTCAACACAATTACCTAATAACCTTGTATTCTCTCAACACAATTACCTAATAACCTTGTATTCTCTCAACACAATTACGTAAAAACCTGTTATACACCAAACCCACTGTAGTAACAATCTTGTATACTCTCATCCTCACATTCCCCCAAATCTCGCAGTTCATGAATCATTGTAAAAATGAACGATGCAGGTCAGTAAATAAATAACAGTGTCCGAGACTAGCTGTGTCATATGTGCAACTCTCTCTCACGTACATGCAAATACACGTACACACACACATATATATATATATAAATGTCCAACCATATTTTCACACAGGTAAACAACACTACCACAAATCAAATAAATTGGCACCAGCCAATCCTTTAGAAAAATACCTCTCCCCCCTCCCCCCCCGCCACATGACCGAAATTGTATCAAGTCTTTCCTTCAAATTGAGTATTTTATTTCAAAAGAAGTTTTTATTAATTTTTTAAAAATAGTTTAAGGAGCCATTCAATTCAACACAAACACGTCCTCTGTATTCAACTCTCCACAAACTCGCTGAGAAGTTCAACACAAACCGCATCGACTTCAGTCAACAGAGCCTATGGCTCCGATTTCCTTCGCAACGTCAGGTAAGAAACCTTTAGATCTGAGCATATGGGCTGAGTTCTTGTGCCAGGTCCCCAACCAGAACATTAAACATACGTACTGCCCGAGCAAGACATTTCCATATGTAAGCAGATGTAAGCTTAGCGAGGACTCAGCGAAGCGAGACATGTTAAACCCTTACGTTAAGTCCTGGTACGAGCTAGTGTCTTGATGCATGGGCGTAGACAACGTTTTGGAACGAAGAAAAAAAAAGGGGGGGGGGTAATTTCTACGTTTAAGTTGTTACCTCTTCATAACAAGGGGCGTAACTAAGATAATTAGATGTAAAGGTTAAACAATATCAAGGACGTAACTAAGATAATTAGATGTAAAGGTTAAACAATAACAAGGGGCGTAACTAAGATAATTAGATGTAAAGGTTAAACAATAACACGGGGCGTAACAGATGTAAAGGTTAAACAATAACAAGGGGCGTAACTAAGATAATTAGATGTAAAGGTTAAACAATAACACGGGGCGTAACAGATGTAAAGGTTAAACAATAACAAGGGGCGTAACTAAGATAATTAGATGTAAAGGTTAAACAATAACACGGGGCGTAACAGATGTAAAGGTTAAACAATAACAAGGGGCGTAACTAAGATAATTAGATGTAAAGGTTAAACAATAACAAGGGGCGTAACTAAGATAATTAGATGTAAAGGTTAAACAATAACAAGGGGCGTAACTAAGATAATTAGATGTAAAGGTTAAACAAAAATTATTTTCACAAACTTGAAACGGGAATGAAGCTTGTCAAAACTCCTGGCATCGGGGATAATAAATTAAACATCACGTGACAGTTTCATGGGGTAGTATTCATTGTCTACTCTTTCCTTGTTTCTTCCGTCTAGATGTTATGTACCGTAAAATAAATCTTACAAGTTTTGTTAAGTGATTGGTTAAAATAGCAAAGTTGAATAAAGTCAAGTCATTGGACGTAAAGTTCCGCTGAGCGCCGTTTGGCATATATCTTTTGGATTTTGGAAATTGGAATCAATATTACCATAACCACATTTCTTAATGTCTAAGAAATGTCTTAATCTACACAAACAAAGATTTATTTTTAAAAAAAATCTATATCAGAGTTTGGCTTACATCTGTTAATTACTTCTCAATCTGTTTAGCTGATATTTCCAATGAGAACAAAATGCCCGCTTGATACGATCATTTCAACGTGCCATGTTTTGTTGATTGCGCATGCCCAGAAAGATTTTGCCAAGTCTAAATTGTAAACAACAAAGCTGCACAACAACAACAGCAACAGCCGGTGACAGCTTAATGCTGTCGGCACGGGCACAGAGTGGCGGACCAGTTTCCACAAAAGTAAAAACATCCGCTTTTTTTCTTCACTTCCAATTATGTGTGCTAGAATTAAAAATGACAAGAGATTAGCTACAGGCCACATTACAAAATTAAACTGTACGCTGCCTCATAGTCAGTTAAATAACACATTTTTTAAAGTTATCAATTTTTCAATATATAAATTACATGCTATTAATTTTTCAGGTACAAAGTACCAGGAAATTGGGAGAAAAGGAATTGTAATCACTTCAAACAATAAATTATAAGGGAAAAAATTGAAAGTAACTTTAATTCTTTATTTTAAATTCTCCTCCCCCACCCCCGTTCTTTCATTCTTTCAGTTAGAAGATGAATATTTGACATTGAATCCATCAACAAATATATAGCCTGTGTGTTACTATTTTTAGGAGAACTATGTGAGCCCAGCTGCTTGCTGGTCTACTGAGCTATATACATTATCAAATTATTATTAATATTATTATCTCACCGATCCTGATAAATTCTGTCTCTATCCAAAGGACGCATTGACCAATAGGTATCTACGCCCCTGTCACGACAGTGGTATACGGAATAACAGCGAGTT